>BEHA01007771.1:347447-359944 GCA_002897215.1 Eschscholzia californica subsp. californica | reverse complement strand
TAATTCGCCCCCTTCTGGTATGAAACCACGAGTACACAACGGGTTAGGAATTATGCCTTCAGGATACGATGAAGCCCTTCAACAACTGTTTGGTTCAAAGTATGTACGCTTTGACCAAGACCAGGAACACTCCGAATATAAACTGATAATGCCAAAAGACTTGACTCCGAAATTCCAAATAACTTGATAATGTAAAAACCCATGAACCTTCTCTGTTAATAACATAAAATAGAAAATGAGAGCAAGAGAGAGACATAAAATTTCGTTGGATCATCCTGTCTATCCAAATGGTTGAGCCAATTATTTTATAAGGCATCAAGATATAGCACATAATGGATATACATCCATTCACAAGGGATGTTTCCTTTAAATTGAACTTTGCATCCATGCATATGGGTATCACACCCATTCGTTGACACTGTTGGAGGCTCCCAAAATTTCAATGTTGAAAATTTCCAACAACAACATTTAGTTCAGTTCAACAAAAAAAAATGTAACAACATTTAGTTCCAAGTCAAGACCTGGTTGTCCAAGTGGTTGATAGTGTTGACATAACTTCTAAAATTCTGGAGGTCGATTCAAGAAGAGGTGGAATCCACGTACGGTTATTGAATTTGGGTTATTAAAGGTATAACTAATAGGTTTGTTGGTCTTAGGACCCTTTTATTAGTTGTTTAACTTAGACGGATATCGTACTTATCACATCTTGATGATGTATCAATGTCATGTAATAACTAACGTAGATCGTAGTTTATTTAAAAAAATGTTTCCAGAAGATATCTGCTATTTGAGATTCCTTTTGAGGACCTCCATTGCCGCATCAACATTTTCTACATTAAAAAAAATTATTCATCTGGGAAATGTCACCAAACTAATTTAATATTTTTAGAGTAGAGCACTAGAGATGTCTTTTAGACAACAGGAAATTGGGCTGGAGACCCAATTTCATGTTTTTTTGTCAAAAAGACAAGTTATCTTTTTGTTTTTTTAGGCCCCATATATAGTTTGGAAATAGTTTTGAAGGACAATTCTAAAAGCACTCCCATTTCTAATGCCGAAATTGCCCTTAGAATCTTAGCTTGCGAAGCTTTGCAAACTGGTTTGCACTGCTTTGCAATCTGGCTTATAGAGCTTTGCAAACTAGTTTGCACTGCTTTGCGGTCTGGTTTACAGAGCTTTGCAAACTGGTTTGCACTGCTTTGCAATTTGGTTTGCAGAGCTTTGCAATCCCGTTTGCATTGCTTTGCAATCCCGTTTGCATTGCTTTGCAATCTGGTTTGCCTTGCAATGACTTTGCACACACTTTGCAATCTGGTTTGCAGAGCTTTGCAAACTAGTTTGCACTACTTTGCGATTTGATTTGTCTTGCAAAGCTTTGCAATGTGGTTTGCAGAGCTTTGCAAACTGGTTTGCAAACTAGTTTGCAATAAGGTCAGTTTCGTCTTTTCCCTATATTAGATTATTTACAAAAACAGTCATAGGGAGCTGAAGTCTATAAAAAATTGATTTAACCAAAACTCAAATTTTTTAGGGAGTTTTGTCCAAATTTTCCTTTAGACAAATGATTTCAATCGTGTCATCTAGGAAATAGAATCTCGACTGATACTTGACATACATGACAATAAGAGTTTTATTGCGTGTTGCATTGAGGTACTCTAAACCACTCTGTAAATATGAGTGAGTTTTAGGTATTTTATGATTCACTTGTATCTGGTCAATGTAGTTAATCAAACTCACAATTGTGGAGAACAACGTAATATAACCATTAATGAATTTGACATTAGATCTATGTGGCGAGATTGAACCACTCAGTCAACGTAATATAACCATTAAGTTTCTTTTTAAGACTTATACTAACTTTTGAAGTTCGTATTTGACATCAACAAACAATGTACATATATTGTACATTTTGCCAGTGTAAACAAATATCGATTTTATAATGAAGTTATTTGCCTTAGAATAGTAATTATAAAGAACAAAGATTTGTTTGCTTAGGAGATTACCCTTCAAACTAAGTCATCTCTTCCAATTTAATTTATATTACAACAAGTGCAAGGGGAAGTATAAAACCAAAAAATATCTATTCTAAAGTTAGAACTTGTCAGCTATCTATCTAGTTGCATTTGAAATTAGATTGGGAATGACTAATTAATTTGTGAAATAGAATGAAGTAGTCAGAATTGAATGACTTTGAATCCATCCCTTGACTAATTTGAATTATGCCACTAATCAAATAGAGTATGTTGAAGAATTGTTTCAGGTTGTGTTTTTTATTTTAAAGATGTGCATCACAAATCTAAATATGAGTGATTCCTAAATTCAACTGTTTTGCGTGCTTGTGTTCTTCTAATAAAGTAATTCCATTAGAAGGTTTTTAAGTCAAGCTTTGGTTGTCCAAGTGGTTGATAGTGTTAACATAACTTTTAAAATCCTAGAGGTCACAGGTTCGGTTCCAAAAAGGAAAAATAAGTTAGGTGATGTATCAACGCCACGTGATGACTAGCATAGATTGTAGCTCATTTCCCAAAAAAGAGAAGAGTCTAAGATGGTTCAAGAAGATACAAGCTATTTGAGATTCCTTTTGAGGACCTCAATTGTGGCATCAACAATTTCTACGTTAAAAAAAACTATTCATCCAGGAAATGTCACCAATTTCTAAATTTTTAGAGTGTTGCATTATAGATGGCTTTTGAACAGATGATCTCAATAGTGTCATATAAGAAATAGTATCTCGACTGAGACTAGAAACACATGACAATTAGACTTTCTTTCATTTATGCACTGGAGGTGCTCTAAACCACTCTATTAGGTAATTTATCACTCACTTGTATCTGGTCAATGTAGTTAATCAAACTCACAATTGTGGAGAACAACGTAATAGTTCCATTCATGAATTTTACAGTAGATCTATGTGGAAAAGATCGAGATTGAACCACTTTGTATCTCCTAACTGATCGTGAAACTTAATAGGATTAACCTATTTCTAGGAGACGAAATAAAACCTAATCCAAGTCTCTCAATTGATAATTTGATTAATCTTCTATAACATCCCAAGCCTTAACAGTTGCCGATATTGTTCCCGCTTTAACCACCTCACACAGGTACGGATTTTTGTTCTTCGCGAAGGCACCACAAGTCTACCCAAAAGACTTAGGTACTTACTAAGCTTGAGCGTACACCTATAGTCCAGTCTCTGGACACTCTTGCGAGCAATGTGAGACTATTACAATCCCTCACCCTCAGCGAAGTGCCGTCATCGGAATTGTTCCCGCTTTAACCACCTCACACAGGTACGAAGTTTTGTTCTTGGTGAAGGCACCACGAGCCCACCCAAAAGGCCTCTGTACTTACTAAGCTTGGACGTACACCTATAACCCAGTCTCTGGACACTCAAGCGAGCAATGTGGGACTATTACATCTTCTAACTCTAAGTTGGGCGGCAAATCAGTCTTGGCGATGTATTATCTCAAGTTGTATTTTTCATTCTCAATGTCGCCATTGCTAATGCAAGCATTGCAGGAAATTAGACGAGCTCACGTTTTCCTTTATTACATTAAGATGAATTATGTCCTTTCCAAAAGAAATTGTGTAACGAGAAAAACAATAATAAACCGAGGAATCCGACTCTGGTATATTAAATACTTCAATTGTCATCAATCACACACATTTATGATAAAAATACAAACAAGTAGAGACAAATACATACACCCACATTATCCCGGAATACATCTTATATGCACTTAGACCTTTATTAATATAAAATACGCACAGTCATGCATGAGGTAGTCAATCATGCTTTAAGAAGCTGGTCAGTTCGTTACGTTTAATTCCTCTAGCATACGATTAGAAGACTCTTCCACGGAAACCCGTTACAATTACCGTGATTGGAGTTAAGACGGGAAACAACAGGACCTCCACAATGATTCTCGTTGTAGAATTTAATGGGTTCTTTAGTGAACTCGAAACTGTATCCACCATTAAAGGGAATGTTGTAACATTTTCCACATCCAAAGAATGATGCATACAAACCTTTGCAACCGTCATGTGGTTCTCCACTCGCAATTGTGAAAGTACTAGCATTGGTAAAATCACTCAGTAGGGTTACAAATACTAGAACCAACACAAAAGAAGTAAACAGCGAAGCGTTTTTGTTGTTAGTGGCCGCCATAGCAATCAATCAACTGAACAAAGATAAAAATGAATTGAAAAGCGTTTTTGTTGTAAGGCGAGGTGTAGTGATATGCTTGTGGTTGTGAGTTTCATCTCTATATTCCATCATGTATTTATAGAGGCAAATTGATATGAGACATAATGACCAAAATATTTTTTAACATAAACACCATTGACCAAAATATATGTCTAACCATAAGACTTGGTCCGATATATTTGGTATATTAGGGTTCTCAATAAGAAAGAGAACTTCAATCTGTCATCCTTTAGCTAATTGAAAATGAAATAAATTGAAGGATATGAAGCCATTTTTTTCATTTTCGCGAAGTACATGGATCACATGACCAATAAAAGTGGCTCACGAAGAGATTAGACTTGTGGATTTAGAAGTTCGTACAGAATTTTCTTAAACTTTAAGCAATGTAATTATGTTATCAGGACAAGCCAAGTCGTATTAGGTACAAATTCTTCGTTATTTAGAGTTTGGTGGGCCGTGTCATGCGTACTTAGTGTCGTATCAGCACGTTAACCTATTACATTTTCCCTTACAAACAAATGACGGTGTAATGTGTTTAAGTACATAACAAAATTGAGTAATTTCTTTAAATTTATGGTCCAATTGATCTAGTGTCATTTTAATAAAGAATTTTAATTCAATATATAACAAAATAAAAGGAGTTTTGGGATCCACCAGCTTTTGGTGGAATGGTTGGACAACTCTCTTAAGACCATGAAGTCGTGAGATCGAGTCTTAGTGGAGGCAGTTTGTCATCAAGATTATTTCATGTAATTTAAGTTATATATTAAGTAAATAATGTAATAATTTGTCGGGCTTTAGACTTCTTTTTTGTTGTTGGACTTTAAGTCTCTTTCGTTCATGGTTTGAATTAGGCGGTTACAGTGCTTATCACATCTTCATAATGTATCAATCCTTGTAATAACTAACTTAGATCGTAGTCGAATACCAAAAAAAAAAGAGTTTCGGGACGGTTCTTGCACTAATTTTGACATCTTCTAATATATAAACAAAATAAAGAACTCCTTTAAAAAGTTTAGAGCTATCTAGTTGCAATTGAAATTAGAGTCCAATTGGCTAATTAATTAATGATATAGACTGAACAAGTCACAATTTAATGACTTTGAATCCATCCCTAGAATAATTTGAAGTAGCAGAAGTCATTCCAATTATCTTTTAAGACTAAACCATATAAGAGCATCTCCAATGCAACACTCAAAACTATAAATCTTAGAGTGCCACATAGGATTTTTTTTAGAGTTCTATCCATCTCCAATGCAAAACTCAATATGATTCTCTGAAGTGATGTGTCGATATTTACTTTAGAGTGTCCTCTTGAGGATCTCTAAGTGTCACATAAGCAAATCAATTACTTCTATATAGGTTTTTAGAGTTTCTCTTGAGTGTTGCATTGGAGAAGGTTTTGCAATAGAGTTTCTCTAAATGACTTAGAGATCCATTTTTCACACTTGACACGTAAGATTTTTGGAGTTTTTGTTGAGTCTTGCATTGGAGATGCTCTAACACTTGCATATATTGTCAACAATTGTTTGACCAGTTTGTTGTGCAACTACTCTAAAAACTCGGATCACATGTTCTATTCAGGGTAGAGGTGAAATCTATTGATTTGTTTGACTTATGTTAAAGGGTAAATGAAGTGACTTTCATGTTCCTACAATGACTTTAAGGATTTTTATTCTCTTTTAGAATCTAAAATATCTTTAATGATAGTAGTTACCGAACTTATTCAACTCTTGTATTTTTCATGATAAATCCATACAGTATTGAACGGATTCAATGGAATGACGCTTGGAGTACGGTTCAAAGAAAACGTTATTTTCCAAATAGCCCCCAACTTTGAGATCAGCTTCCTGTCTAGCCCCTTACTTTATCAAAAATATATCCAGATGATCCTCTTTTTCAGTTACCGTAATAACTTCGTTAACTAGTCATCACCTCTCTCTCCTTCATCTCATCGCCTCTCTCTGCCACTCCATCATCGCCTTCATCGGCGAAGGTTGTCGGCCGACCAATTTTTGCGCCGGCAACCTTCAAACATAAAATAAAAAATGAAAAAATCTCTCTCTCTCTAAAAAGAAAGAAAATTTGTCTCTCCTCTTTCTCTCTAAACACTCCGGCGAAGGTAAACCCCTTCGCCGGAAGTACGTCTGTTCGTTGAACGGATTTGTTCTTGAGCAGACCTTCGTTGAACAGGTATGTTCTTGAACAGACCTACCTCCGGCGAAGGGGAACCCCTTCACCGGAATGCTTAGAGAGAGAGATATGAGAGAATTTTTTTATTTTTATGTTTGAAGGGAGAAGAGAGAGGTGATGTGAGGTGGAGAGAGACGACTTTTTTTAAGGTCACCGGTATTTTTGACCAATCGGCGACCTATCATAGCAAATGATGATGTGGCATGATAGATGACGTGGCAGAGAGAGGTGATGAGATTGAAGAGAGAGAGAGTAACAAACATTAACGGTCGCGAAAAAGAGGCTCATTTGAGTATTTTTGATAAAGTAGGGAGCTAGGCAGAAAACTGGTCATAAAGTTTGGGGCTAGTTGGGAGACAACCCTAAAAGAAAACACTTGCATATTTTCTCTATATAAATCTAGGGCTAAAAGACGAAGATGATCAATGGGGGACTCGCTTTTCCGTAGACGCACTTTTTACTTATAACAAAGAGTAAAAAGATCAAATATCACAACTATGGCTGATTTTAGAGTTACACTGATAACATCTGCAAAAGTTATTTAAATTTTTACGTTACAAGTTAAGTAATCAGAAATCCGTGTCGTTTAACTAGTTGAAATCTATATCTTTTAGGACACTTTAACTAACTCGAGCACCGCTGACTTGTGAATTTCTTCGGCTGCAATCTCAACAAAAATAACCAACCTTACAACCTTCGATTCATATAAAAAGAATTATGATAAACTCAGTGGAGATGGAAGGGGATAAAGTAGAGTGATTTCAGAAAAAAGAAAATGATCAAACAATATACATTAAAGAGGGAACGATAAAAAGATAATAAGGGGAAGGTGATAAACGACACAAATATAACTTCGAAATATGGATAGAATCCTAGCAAAAGGTGGTTAAACTCGAATTTACAAAACATATTGGGCCAAAAGAAAATAAAAAAAAAGTTAAGGGTCAAGAAAGAATAATAAAGGCCAAAACTGATACTGATCAAGAAAAGGGGAGCAAGAACAAATAACTCAACAGATCACAAGAAAATTAAAACAACAACGATGATGCTCTCTGCCCAAGCAGTATCTCAACCAAATCATGGTCAGGGTATTCAGGCCACGTACCCTAGCTGGGATTCGACCAAGATATTGGCCCTGAAGAGAGACATTTTCCGGAATTAAAATTCTAGGTGGTCTAATGCACTCACGATTTTTACTATCTACACACATATTAAAGATATTTCTTGTTCAACATCAAAGGAGATAAGAGTGCATATAACAAATATGGTTAGTGCATTTAACACTTCCCAAATCCTTATCAGACAGAATGCCTTATAAAGAAAACCTAGAAACTGCAGATGGAAGAAGATTGAAGAGATTCAAGAACACATCACTTGGTACCATTCAACAATGATAATATGATTTCATCAAATATGAGGTCTCTATTTGTGCATAGTCCCTTAGAGAAGTAATAAAACAAGAACAAGATTGATTAATTACCTATTATTATATAAGATTACATGTTTTGCAATTTGATCAATTTCAATTGATGAACTACTTACTCTTTCTTCATCAATCTTAATTCCATGGATTCATTTCAAGAAGGCCAATTTCTATACCAACCAGCCCAAGCAGAAACCAACCCACTAATCCCAAGTGTGACTCCATGGTTACAAAATGGGTTTGGCTCTATTTCAGCTAAAGCTATAACAAGATCAGCAATATTAGCAGAAACTCCCATTAACCTCATAACTCTATCTTCTCTTATTATCTTCAAACTCTTCTCTGTTTTCTCTGCAACTAATTTCTCGTCAATTAAGCTTTTCGTATCATTTGACACTTCCGATTTCAAGAGAAGTTTCTTCTCCATATCTAGACCTTGTTTTATGAGAATGAAATCAGATAAAATGAAGAATACATACCCAAAAGCTTCTCCAAATGCAGAAATGAAACTCATTCTTTTAGCTAACCTGGCATCTATCACTCCAATTCTTGATAACCAAAGAAAATGATCGAAGAAAAAGTAAACCATTTCTCCAGCATTAGAAAGAACTGCAAGAAACTTAAATGTAGGGTTTGAACCGGGGTTCCGTCTTAATGCATTAAAGCCTGTGAGAAATCTACCTGATCGGAAAGCTTTACGGCTAAGACCCGAAGCAACTTCCCATTTCTTCGCTCTATCGGCAATGTCTGGATGGGTTGTCTCGACGTGCCAGTGGACTAGTTTCGTAACATATTGGAAGGTCTTCACAAGTTTGTCTATGCCATCTCTCTTCGCGAGAAAGATAACCAGCTTGTCTACTGTGTCATTCATGGCTGCTTTAGTCTCTGATACTGAAGCTTCAAACTGGTTGATGATATGTTTTGATATTAAGGTCCATTGAACTCAAGGAGAACCACCAAAATTTGTTTTGGATAACATATATATATATTGGTTTATATTTGGTTTTCACATAATATAGCTTTGTTTGTTTCCACATTATCAGAGCAAGGCAAAATAGAAAACCTTATCTTCAATGTGTATACAAAAGTCATGTTTGCTCAAAAATTGGTTTTTCTATTTTCTCCATATTAAATAGTTTTTTTTTGAATTAGTAAGCGTGTGCCTCGAACCCTTGACCTCTAAGTTGGAAGACTTACCTCTTACCACTTGAGCCAAGGGTTGTTGGCAGGAGCGAAAGGGATGCAACACGAGGACTTCCCAGGAGGTATCTCCATATTAAATAGTTTTCTAAGGTATTAAGAGCAAATTGAAGAACCTTCCAATTTGGCCATAAATGGTTGCTACAAACATTTTATATCTATGATAGAAAAAAAATTTTCCATTTCTAATTAAAAAAAAAGGAAAAAAAAAATGGTTAGTGGTTGGTGACGGTGGCAGATCCGCAATGGTGCTTTGGTGGTGGTGCTCGCGTTCTCATGGTGGCGGTTGTAGTTTGTGGTTAGTAGTGATGGCGAAAGCGTGGTTGTGCTGGTGGTAGCTGTCGTGGTGACAATTCAGTGATCATGAGTAACAACTAGTAAAGTAAAAATAAATAAATTTGGTTATCTTTTCATTAGCCTGCTTTTCCAGAGTGAAATATGCCACTAATCAGATAAAGAATGTAGAAGAATTGTTTCAAGTTGTGTTCTTTCTAGCAGAAGACTTGTTTTGAGATACGATTATACAAGTAAATTACAGAAACAAAATTCCGATTTAGATCTTTAACACCACCTTAATACCCAAACAAAGATCAATTAGAAGGTTTCTTGGACAACCTAATTCATAATTTCAAACTAATCCAGCATCTCAACCAGTAAAATGCTTCTGAAAAATCCTTGAAAATGCATAGTTTTGGATTGAGAAATAGACTAAAGAATTGCATTTCCATATATCGATAGAGTAGGTCAGACCCAGAACTAGCACAACTTCTTGTTCATCTACTAGATAATGAAGAATAAGTAACAAGTTCGGAATCAATTATGAAAACAAATATTACCATAAATTTCAGTAGCACAATCCTGTATTAAGTCATTCCTATAAGATAAAAATATATCATCAATCTGTCGTGGCGTATACATTTATGCAATATAACAAATTAATTCAGTTTTATCCTCACCTGAATCATCAGTTCAACTTACAGAAAGTATTTCATGTTGAAGCTTGTTGACGAGCTCGATCAGAGAAACCAGCAAACCAAGCAACTCTCATTAGCTGCATAGCGAGAATCAAAACCCACCAAGAAACCAACCCTCTAATGCTCCCCATAACCCACATTGGTGCACCAAGATCAACACCCAATCTCAACCCCCTCATTAGTTGCAAGACTCGATAAGCTTCGTAAACAACAGGGGTGACTAGCCAGACAGGTGATTTCCAGCGCCACGTCAGTGTCTCTGTTAGCATCTGTATAGAGAGAAGAAGAAGATATGGACCAAGTATAACAGCAAATGAGATGAATGGTAGCTGTGGCTGAAGCACACCACTTTGGGAGGTGAAAAACATGAGAACGGGTACTAAAAAGCCCAAAAGACAGGCAAACATGTTCCAAAATTTGTAACTAAAAGGAGGTTGGCTGTTTGAGATTTGGGTTGGGCTTTTTGGACGAGCAAGAGAATCCGCCATGAGGAGAAATAAGGTTGCGCCGATGTTAAAAATACAGTCGAGTCCGATCAAGGAAAGTAAGCTAGCTATATTAGCACCAAGAAACACAGAGGATAAAGGTAACCATAATGTGGGTACCATACCAGTGACGAGTATAACCGAAGGACCCAAGAGCCACAAGGGCCATTTCAGAGGTTGGAGCTCCATGGTAGGCTCAGAACTCGCAACGGCAACATCTTCTTTCTCTGGAGCTAGAGTCTCGACCATTTCTCTTACATCCATTGATTCGAAAATATTGCTCGTTTCCTCACTGTTATCTTTCGATGCGAACGGGAAGGGGGATGGTTCCCAATTGGACAATTTGCTACAGAGGCTAGAACGACTTTTAAGGCAAATATGGGGAAAGGTGATCCCATGAAATGGTTTCAGTACTTTCGATGACCTAAGATGTACAAGACGAAGTTTAGGAACTGTAGAAGTGACTATATTTGGTGGACGAGAACATATAGATGCCATTGGCTAGTATAGAGCTTTAAACCGGACTTCGAATAGGAATTGTATGCGTCTATATCTGCAGTCAACATTGAGAAAAGAAAAATTAGATAAAGGCAACCTTTAGAATACTTGGAAAAGAGTAAAAATTGCAGTAGATATTCTCAAACCTAGGCTTGCTGCATACTGCAGTTCACTCTTAAGCAGTAAAAGTAACAATAATGCAACGGAAGAGGGACCATATAGTAGATACCAAAAGAAGTGTAGAATGTCACTTGTATAAACTACCAAAGAAAGAAATACGTGAGCAGCAGAGAAGGCATTCGCGTACTGATATAGTTTATCATCTAAGGTGTATATGTTTACATAATAATATATAAGTAATTGGCATGAAGTAACAAAATGAAGAGAAGTAAAGAGAGATGCATTGAAGAAATAATGATCACCTTCCCTAACAAAACTTTTAAAATATGAACCCCTAATAATATTTAGAAAGAGAAAAAGATCGAGATACGTAATGTAAACAAGTATTACAGCAATAGAGGGAGTCGGGGAGCAATAAAAACATGCAACAAATTGCCATATTTCACTTGGACACTCTCACAAGCTATCGATTTATATCATAGACGTTATTTTGGAGAAACCACACCAAGAAGAGGCTGGATCTTAAGAACCATCTTCCACTTTGCTTTTAAATATAGTTTCAAATTTGGTTTCTCATAAAGGCTTCTCGTTAGGAAATGTAAAATGATAAAAACCAGAAGACTCATAATATCTTCGATCAATACACGAAGAACAATGCAATGGTTTCTTCTTTTTTCACTTTTTCCATCCTAACCCTTTTATCATCTAAAAGTTTAGGCACTATCTAACTTTTGGGAGCACTGTTACTACCATTCTTTAGAGTAGTTTTTCACTCTCCCCAGTAGTTCTTCAAATATCAATAAAAAAGCCTCGACATTATCTTGATAACCAAATTAAAACAGGACAAGTTCCGCAGTAAGTTCAACGCAACCACAAACACTGTTTTCTCATTAACCGCGGAAAAATTATAACCAAGCAAAACAAAATCCACTTGAAAAATAAAACTCTAATGATACAAAGATTCGCATCAAACTGAGAGTTCCACATTAAGTAATAAGTAGAACTTCTACTAGAAGTGGTACTTCAAATGCAGTTTCTACACTAAACTAGTTTTATTCATAAGCTTCGAATAAACTAAAACATAATGCCCTCTAAATTGTGATTCATAATGGGAGCTCGTTATACATATATTCCACCAAAAAGACTTACAACCAAAATAAAACTTTGAAACTTGCTACCCAGATACCTTATAGTCCGCAAGGAATGAAATTTCGGTTTGGGTGGAAATTTTTGTAGACATGGACCAAAATATTTCGAAATTTCATTCGTTGCCTTATACACTTAGAAGCCTTTTACATATAAATAACTCAAATTAGCATGTACAAACTAATTACAATCTAAACCTGAATATCAATTAAACTCGGGATCTCCTAATTCTTATCTTAAAACAAGAAACA
>BEHA01007771.1:326997-346152 GCA_002897215.1 Eschscholzia californica subsp. californica | reverse complement strand
AAAAAAAAAAAAAAAGCTAAACAGGGAAAGAATTAGTCATGTGCTAAATTTTCCAACATGAATCATATTGAGAGCTAGTCCTCAATTTTTTTGTATCTCCAACGCTAAACTCTAAACTAATCTTATTTATTTATGTAGCAAAGTTATTTTTGTAAACAAATAATTAGTTATTTAGAAAATATAAAAAACTCGATTTCTATTGATCGAAAACCAAATGTAGATGAGCTGGACAATTAGAAAATTTTTACGAAAAAGCTCTAAAAATCATATGTGACACTCAGAATTTCTCTGAGAATCTCAATTGAACTTGACACACAAGATGAATAAAAAAAAAATTTTGAGTTTTGCAATTGGATATATTCTAAAGGGTAATTAAGCGGGAACTCATCCTATAATAGAAGAGGGTATCTTTGTAAAACTTATACAAGTAAGATTTTGTAAAACTTATGATTATATCCCCTAAAGTTTATCTTTCGAAAATTAAGATAAGTTCCCTAAAGTTTATCTCAATAGGTTGAAGTTATATCCCCAAACTTATCATCGAGTATGAGATTACACCTCTCATATTTATGTATAACCATAATAGACATAGGAAAGTTTTATCTTCAAATGTAGATTACACTAGTTCGTCGCTATTTCATGCACCCGCTGGACCTTCTCTTATATCCGTTGAAGCTCTGGGTATCCTCTGAAGTCCTGGAACATTCATGGATCCCTAGGAAAAATGTCTTTTAGAGAAGAATTTAGGGGAATATCTTTTTTTTTTTTATCTTTTTTGTTGAAAAATTTAGGGGAATATCAGTGCAACAAAATTAAGAAAAATTAGATTAGATTACTAGTCCAACTGTTTACATTCCCTTAACCCATGACTCTTTCTCTCTCTCTAAGCTAAAAACAAACACAGTGAAACCCTAAAACCCTAACTTCAAGAGAACAGAAAATTACTCAACCTTGACTTGGAACACATCTTTCCTTTCTTCTTCTTTAACTTTTGGAACTAAAACCCTAAGCACACCATTCTTCATATCAGCTTTAACTTGATCTAATTTGTATAACTTGGGAGGAAGATCAATCCTGCTACTGTACCTTCTCCCACTCTCTTCATCTTCACTTTCTTTCTCTCCTTCTCCTTTGATCGTCAGTGTGTTTTGTTCAACAGATACTTTAACATCTTCTTTTCCAAGTCCAGGCATGTCTATCTTCAAATACAATGCGTCTTCATCTTCTTTAACATCCCATCCTCTTCTTAATCCACTTCCTAATCCTCTCGAAGCACCAGAGTTAACGAATGGGTTTGTCTCTGTGAATTGATCCATCAGGTTCAACAACTGACTCAGGCTCCTTGGTGGTGAAAATGGATCAAACACATCTGCCAAATCACAAAATCGTTTCAGAAATCAAAAACAAAATTGGAAATATAGAACAAAGAGAGAGGGAAATAGAGAGAGGTTGATTACAATGTACAACTACCTGAGAAGATACTAGGAGAGGAATCACGACGACGGGAGATTGAATCAGATCTCCGGTCAGTATCTATGCTTTCACGGCGGTCGTCTTCGTCGTAACCTCGCATCATTTGAGAAGCATTGTTGTTGTACGAACGAGTGGAAAGAGATGAAGAGCAAATTGGAGTTAGAAACTTGTTAAGGAGCTTTGGTGCTGCAAGTGCTGATCCTCTCTTCAAAATGATCGATGAAGCCATTGATAAAAGCTTGATATGAAAGCTCGAACTTAAAAAACAAATAGCAGGGGAGGACTTTTAGGGTTTTGGAAGAGTTTTTTCTTTGCTTTGCTTTGGTTTGCTTGGGAAGAAAGGAAGCGAGGGGGAGGGTTTTATGAACAGAGGAGAGAGTAGTGTAGAAGGTTCTGGAGCTGAATCACCGAGTATTTAGACCGAGAAAACTCTCGAACTTTCCAGAGAGAAAGAGAGAGTGGGCTTAGAGACTGGATAAGATTAATTTTGGGCTTTTTTTTTTTACTTCACCCCTCAATGCTAAATGGTGATTCAGTTTAGCCCCCTTCCCAATGATTTGGTAATGGATTTGACCCCAATTGATTTCTAAGTAGACCTAGTGTTAAGTCTCAAAAAACCAGCATCTTAGTATTTATTTCACTCAGCTAAATAATGTAGTCAATCTTGACCAAGTCAATAGATTGATCAAGATTGCGCGTAAAGATCTCATTGTCAACAGTGAAGACAACAACACTATGGGTTGGAACGCGAATTTGGCGTAGTGCTTTTGCTTCTAAAGTTCGTTGGGATAAAGTTCGTTAGTGTTGGGTGACCTGGGTGATTCCGGTGAGAAAAGATAGGTGCTTAGAGATTGAGTTTTAAGAAGATTTACGGTTAAGGGAGATGAAAAACTATAGGTGAAAAAATATTCAAAATTGTTTCATACGCAGAAGGCCCCTATAATTAAACTTGCTCTAAGAAAATTGGGCAAGTGTATGGGCATTTCAAGATAAAGAAAAACAAAGTGTATGGGAGGCCTTTTAACAAAACAGGAGCCGCAATAAAAACTTCAGTCGTTATCACAATGGAGAGCAACAAAAGTCCACAAACCACTAAATTGACATCAACGAGTATAATCTCTCCTTAGAGGGGATTATGGGGAAGGGCATGAACTAAAAAGATAAACACCCGTACGTAAGAAATAACAACACCATGATCGATTAACAAGTTCTTTCTTCTTATTAATACACAAATACATATGAATTATATCAAGCAGTAGAGACAGAAGAAATGGGTTTACCGAATAGGTAAAAAAGAATTGCAAATGAGAAATTATGGATAGTGCTGACATAAGTTTGTACATTTTTACCAACTTGAATGCTTTGTCTTTCCTTCTTGGAGTGGCTGCTTTTCTTCTTGGTGAGGTTTCCTCTCATTATCACTTGTTGGTTACTAACATCCACCACAAAATCTTCCAACCCTATTCGATCAACATTCTGTGAGAATAGTCCCACATGGGAGAATGGGTAACTAGCAACCAAGAATATAAAGAATATGTCTTCTCCACTCATTGCCAATTGGTTTTGAGTTGGATGGCCACAAACTTAACATGGTATCAGAGCTAGGCCCACACGTGATAGGCTTAAAAGCCACACGTGCTCCACGTCACCCGTAAAGAAAAAAAAACACACGTGTTAGGCTCAAAGAACGCCACACGTGAGGGGGCGTGTGAGAATAGTCCCACATGGGAGAATGGGTAACTAGCAACCAAGAATATAAAGAATATGTCTTCTCCACTCATTGCCAATTGGTTTTGAGTTGGATGGCCACAAACTTAACACATTCAACCGGGATTCCCTTTGTTATTTATAAATTATTTCAGTGACTCCCAAATCAAATATGAAGTAGCATTAGTTCTCCCTTTCCACACATGACACCTAAAATCATGTCCGAGTCTCAAAGACTCCCATCAACAAATATTTTAGGCTCAAAGAGCCCACACATAAGGGACGTGAGAGAATAACCTCACATAATATAAGTGTGGTCTCTTAACCGATAATATAATGTCTATAGATCTATTCTATTCATCGTATAGATATAATTTGATTAATTTGTTTCTTTTGTTGACTAATAATTTGATGAAGTTGATACCGTTAAAGATGAAATAGTAAATAGCATAGGTGGGGATCTAATCATAATGAAAAATGATCTTGGCAATAATTAAAAGATGGTAAAATAATATGACATGGACTTCAAATAAGTGAGAGAAAATGATGGGGATGGGTGAAACAGATACCAAAAGATGACAATGAAGAAAACTTTGAAGAGGGGGTTGATTACAAGATCAAAGAGAAGAGGGTAAGTTGAATTTTTAGTTGACAAGGGCAATTTGGTTACACCTGAAAAATCGTTTAACATTTGCGTCTAAACTCTGACAATTAAAGAGGGCAAGTACAATTACAAATTGCACTCGACAATATGATAAGCTTGTTGTAATTATTCCATCGATTTCACTCAACAACATGGTAAAATAAAAAGTTATTTGTCATCAGACCTCGGTTATGACTAGTTTCACTCCTAACATCCTATTTGAAGAAAATACTCCGATGACCTTTTTTTAATATTTTTTATCAATTGTCCATTAAGAAATATTACGACTTCCCCATATGACAAAGAATCTAAAATATTTCTTTAAAAAATTTAATATTCTCTCACATCTCTCTCCCATTTATTTCTCATCTTCATCTTCTTCCTCCCTCATCACATTCTATCACAAAGAATATATATTGAAGACTCCCGTTCCAAAGTCGAAGAATACAACTTGGTTTCCTTTTTCAAACTCAAGAAGTAAGGGTAGTATTAGAAAGTCATAATATGACTTAACAGTCATGGGTTAACGTCAACTTGAGCCAATTTTTACATCGTGTTTTTTTTTTTTTGGAAAGATGGTGGGGTTTTTTTTTTTGTTGAGGTAAGATGGTGGGGTTGGATAATCAATAATGCCATTAGCTAAGAAATTGCGTGAAGGCATGGATAGATGGAGTCTTACCGTTCATCTTAGAAATGATTTGGGATACTTTTTGCTGACAATGATCGCATCCCATATTTGCATTGACAACAATCACCTGAAACTAACGAGTTAAAGAGCATGAGTTAGAGGGTTAATCTTCACAAAAGTAAATAGAAAGGTATATGTATGATCCTTTAAGACCCAAGATGTCTTAAATGTTAGTTATTGAACTTATTCAATTCATGATGTAACGACTCCAGGACTCGTGTCCAACAAAAAAAACGAATTCAGTTGTATATAAGATTCTTCAATAATCATCTCCTTATTTTTCCCCGTGATTCACATTAGTTGTCATCTAATGGTAGTGTCGTAACAATGTTGGACGCTTGTAAAATACTATAACACAGATACCCCAAATTACAAAATGCAAAAAACCGATACTTAACATAGTAAGATTCAAAACCTTGCCTCTCGTACTATATTTCCTTTTCAATACAACATGACTTAAGTAACATACAACAAAATAATCTTTTATGTATGACTAGAATACTCACTCATATAGAAGTGTTCCAGAGAAATAAAGTTAGAGACTTTATTAGATAAAATTAAAATACTCCATATCCAAATTATAACCAACAAAAATATAAAAATCTAACTAAGAATATGAAACGAGCTAGATATATAAATTTGGGAACACTAGAAACAAAAAAACACGAAACATACTTTACAAATGGGCCCATAAGAGAGTGTGACACAATATCCTAGATTGGGTCGGACATATCGGACATACAAATATAACCACAGGAAGTCGAATGAGAAGAAACAGATCCACAATATAATAGTCCCACATGCTATATACATCCAAATAAGTTAGAGATTCATAGACAAAAACCAAAAGAATGGAAACAAAAGAACTCCAATTGAAGACAAATAGATCTTTTTTTTTTCTAAAACTATCAAGAATATTTCGCTACAACCTTATATTGACGAAATTTATTTATGAGAAGCAAACACAAACACAAACACAAACACAAACAAAAAAAAATTAATTAAAAAAATACTAGTTTGAGAATCTGTTAATTAATAAGAGAAATTTTGTGAAATCCAATTTGTGAGATAGTTTAATTATATAAGAAATTCAAGCAGCATATTAGTATCAAGCTTAGCTCATCATCTAATGACATCTACTTAATTTGTAGAGGATGAAAGACAGAGATTCCAGAGAGAGAGAGAGAGAGATGAAGACTTACAGTTGGGAGAGTGAGATTTTCTACATCTCTTAGAGCTAATAGCTTATCCTTCTCCATACCCATTATTCCTCAATTTTTCATTGGATGCCTCCTCTTGCTCTTATTCTTATCAATTACCCTCTTTCTCTCTCTAGACTTTTCCCTCTCTAGACCTCTCTCTCTATACATATATACTTATGTATGGTGGAAGTGGTGGAACAGTTCAACAAAGTAAGAAATGACTTGCAGCTGATCGTCAAACATAGTTTGTTTTTTTATTAGTTAGGCAGAAGGGGCTGCTTATGGTGAAACTATGTGTTTGCTATTCAACTGAAAGTGACATTCTATCCCTTTATTTAGTTAATTCTAAAAGCTCACCGTATTAGTGCATCTCCTATGCAAAACTCAAAAGAAACTCTAAAAATCTTATTCGTCGAGATTCAAATGTCAATCTCTATTTTTTTCTCTTTCCTATTTGTCAAGATTGAGATCCTCTATTCGAAGGACTTCTACAATGCAACACTCTAAAACTCCAAAAATTGCTTATATGACATTTTTTTTCATTAAAATATATGAAAATGTTGAGTTGGCATTTAGAGATTGGAGTGTCCTATTGAGATATCTCCATTCCACCCTCGACACATCATCTTGGAGATTTGAATTGAGTTTTGCATTGGAGATGAATTTTATGATAAAAACTCTTAAAGTCCTACATGACAGTGTGACACTCCGAGTCTCTAAGATTGAGATTTGCATTGGAGATGTTCTTAATTACTTAATTATATTCTCTAATTTAACTCATGTTTGAAGAAAAACCTCCTCTAACCATTTGATCAAAATTGTTGAAAACCGGCTAATCACTTTCTTTTTGCTAAAATTGTTAAAATACAAGTAGGTCTATTTAAGGCGGGGAAAAATAGAGATGCTATATACTCAATTTCTTGAAATGAATTACACTATAATAATCTATTTTTTCCGTTTATTACAATTTTACAATTACAAACCCCTGTTTCTCTTTGAGAAAAAACTATTTTCTCACTCAAAATTCTCAACCTCAGCTCAGCCTACAAAATTCAACTCTAACCACAACCTCTCTTTAGGCCTAAGATTGTGCACGTGGGGAATGCGTGCGTGGAATTTTTGTAGGCGTGCGAACCACGTTTCGAACTAGTAATAGTATTTTTTTCCTAAAGTTGGGAAATTATTTAAGGTCCTCAACAGTCATGTTGGGACTCAACCACACCCGACTGGGGTTGGAACCCCCGGCTAGGACCGAAAATTTAAAATTTCGGCCTCGCGAGACGCAGGTTAGACCTCCTCTAACTTCTTTTATTTCACAGTATCCTTAAAATTTCTTATTATAACCCTTAAAAAGATTGTAGTTCTGTTATAGTGGGATTAATATAATAAGGTCCTCAGGTGAGTCCCACTTAAATATGCTCTAGTGAGTCCCCACTCAAACATGATTAGTCTGTAGACTTCCTTTTTTCTTAATCAATTTTTGGATAAAGATGGGAGACTTTTTCTGCCATACTTTTCTTATATTATCGTTTATCTTAATAAGCTCCATAACCACATTATGAAGGAGTGCCAGCAATTATAGTCTCTGAATCTCTTTATATAACTATTATGGGGGACATTTTTGTATTTGAACAAATGTATATATCGAGGGCACGAAGAGTTCTTTAAGAGGTGTAACAAGATTTAAGAGGTATGATCTTAACCATTGGAAACGAAAACATTATTCTGAAAAAGATATCATCCTTCTTTATTACGTAGATTACGTGTATGATTCATAGTTGTGAGAGAGTACTACACGACCTTTATCTTTAGAATCTGTTTCTTCTCTCCTAATATGTTTTCTAAGAAATGATGGACTTTAATTTTGTGTTCATCTAGACAAAGAGTCAAACAAATTTTGCCATGTCGTGCAAATAACAGGGCAACCATTGTTCAATTCGTATTTCAGGCACGGCCATATTAACTTAAAACAGTTTTATGACGATAACGACTAGTTTACTAGTAATAAAACGCATCTTTAAACTATCATCAGCATGTCCAGATAAAAAACACAGATGTTTTGTGCAATCTAATACAACATTCCCATATCTAACATCACAAACTATGTGACTAACAAACTTGATGTATCGACCAATCTACTCTGGAAAGAAGATCACTTTAAATCCATCTTCATCTCAACCAAAATATGTTACCTTAAATTGATGGGTCACTCTACCAAAAGCTAAGTAAGAGCCATGACACTGATGATTAGGTTCGCATCAACCTTGAACAGTCACTTGGACGAAGATAGATTGACTTTCTGATTGGTTTAGAGGTGTTAGGATTTGCATATTGTTGCAGCCGTTCCAGGGCCCTAACAAAAGCATTATCAGCCATCAACTGCAAGCTATCTAAAGATGAGCTCATAAACGTACAGCTTGCTAAAAGAAGCTGCTGAAGCAGCATCTACAATTCGCCAATCTAGTCCAGAGGACCAGAGGGAATAACAGAATCATTATCAGGAGTTCATGCCCAAATTTGAAGTAGCATGATCCCTACTATGAAGGTAAATAGGAAACCTCTTACCAATCAGAGGTTTTCTGCTACAACTGAAACTGATCAGGGACAAAACTCCTTCGGAACGTTATGCCAAATCTAATAGAATATTCTAACTACACAACCTGATCTTATGATGACTTTGAGTTAAGAAGTTCATACTTAAAGGGACTCTTCTCCCTAATAAGTTCTAACAGATACAGAAAACCACAAACTGATAAACAAGGACTGATACTAGTCAATTTTATCCAACAAAAGAATAGCAAGAAATAAAGTGATATAGAAACCATTTTCATCCATCACTAACTAAACATAAGGAAGAAGAATTAAAGATTAGAAAATTTAAGCAATAAGAATGCTGACGATTGAAGTTAAAATAACAAGAATGTTGTTGTTTGTAGTGTGTACTCACTCATAGCATGTGAAATTGTGAATACCATACTTAAAATAGGAAATTCCGGGTGCTGGTCACTAGTATGGAAATACTGTGTCTATTTGCAAATACTCATTAGGTTGCCTAGTTTATGACATGTTTCTGTTTCACCATATCTTGGGAGCGCGATATATTTGGCCATAATCCTATAACTAAAAGCTAATTAGAATCTAGAACTCATGAAGGCATCAAGCACTGACAGAGTTAGATATATGTGATTTGTGAAGTAAACGTTGCACCAATACCAAGTCATGCATTATATGAACATTGACAACTCGAATGGAGAATAAGAAGGGGGGACGATATATTGTTTGATTGCTCACCAAGGTAAGCGCTAATAAAAACAAGTTTCAAAATATACAAACCTAGGTTTAATCCATTTATGTGAGAACAAAGTAGTATAACGCGATTTGCCATTGCCGATGCCCCTCCAATACTATTGGAGATACCTCATTCATGGGAGGGAAAGAAGAGAGAAGTTGCACTTATTTTCTTCTTAATTTAGTATGATTCTTACTCTTGGAAGTAGCTTAGTCGCAAGTCCCAAATCGATAAACAGACCAATCTCACATAGGAAAAGGTAAACCAATCCTAATTTCATGTCAAACGGAACTAAACTAAGGCACTGACTTGGTATACAAGGTCGTTGATATAATCCCCCCCCACTCTCTCTCTCCATCCATCCTTCCCATTATATGAACTTTGACGCCAATGATCCTGTTCTCAAATGATAGTCCCACATCGCTCGCGGGGTATCCAGAGCCTAGGCGTGCAAGCTCGAGATTTGTAAGTGGCAAGGCCTTTTAGGTTTGGTGCATCGCTAACTTGGTATACGAGGTCATTCATATAATTCTCCCTCTATATTGAGCTAAAGAGTTACGTCTTGGAGCTATCAAAAGAGCACTGTAAGTCCACATTGGAGGCAGGAATTCTCTATTGGTGTTATGTTTCGAAAGCTAATACTAGTAAAAGAAGTATCAATTACTAATACTAGTCAAGGAACTCCATATTAAAGATAATTAATTGAAAACCACTCTTGGTATAATTCAGAAAGAAAATCACCTAGGTTTTTGAAACAGAATGTATCAATCATCAATCACAAATCTAAACAATGAAAAAACTGATCTTTACTCTGGTTAATAAACTTTCACCTTATAATCTAACAAACTTTCCACTTCAATTCATAAACAAAAAAAAAGAAAAAAGACATGGCCCAAGTGAAAGAGGTAGTAGATCAATATAACCTGGTTCTTTGTAATTTCTTCAGTTATTCATTCATCATCATCTCTCTTCTTGGGCTTCCTGTAATTCTCTTCGATGTGTTTTGCCATTAGTAATCCAGTATTTGCAAGTTTCTTGATGTTGGGTACATTGTAATTCTGAGCAATATAAATTCCACAAGCTGTACCAACAAAGAACTGAAATCCACTCCTCAATATCCCCATCCAGAAACTCCTCTTACTCCTCAAGAAGAATATGTATAGAGAAACGGGGGATCAGTATTATTTGATCTAGGGTTTCGTTGGGTAGGAGGAGGAGAGAGTGAGATAGGGGGATTTAAAGAGAGTTTCCGTTTGAGTAAATAGTTCACCGTATTCCCCAAGCTATTGCTAGTTTACCCCTTTCCCAAGCCTCTTTGATTTTGGAATCAATCTTCTGATAGGGATTGAAGTTGAAGAGGAAGGGGAGAGAAGGCTTGATGACGAAATACGCGTTTTTGTTTGGCCTCCGTTGACATTTTGGAGGTTTTGTGAAGGACATTGATGTAGGGAAATTAGAAAATTTTATGGGGTACAAAATTTTGGATGAGAAGTTTTATTGTATCACCAAAACCCCACACCACCATTTCTTCTCTAAGTTGGTAAGGGTCGTTGATAAACTGTCACTGCGAACGACCATTAATTTTTTGTCAAATCTTTATCTCTCCTCCGATCACCACCTCCAACCAACGCCACTTGCACCAACATTTCTCTTCTTTTATTTTTCCTCTCTGTCTCTCGGCTAAATCTTTCTTACTTTTTCTCGTTTACTTGGACGAAAAATGCTAGAGAAAAAGAAAAACTAGGTAGACTCTAGGTAGAAATCTTATGTGGCTTAAAGTCATCCGTGCTTACAATGATTTTGATCCGCTAAACCATGAATCATGGCAAGCCACATAGGATTTCTGCAGAAAGTTTGCCTAGTTTTCTGTGGTCCCTATCGTTACTCAACTTGGACTTTGTGTCTCTATCTTCACTGTGTTCGACAAAGGGAACGGTTCCCTTCGCCCAAACCACCTTCATCTTAAACTCTAAAACTCCCAAGTAGGCTTTCATTAGACAAATCTTGTGGTTGACCGATCACGACCCATTTCGTGGTGTGCTGATCACGAGATGTTTGTGGCCCGTAACTAGGGGTGGGAATGTTGCCCTCCAGTCCAAACTCGCTCATGGGTACCCGAGTCGGCAAGCCCGATGGGTGCCCATACTTATTCGTCCATTTGTGGTCCATCAGGAAGCTTAAGAGAAGAAACCCACTTCAAATCATCAATAAGGCGGTGAGAACGTATGCCGTTAGATGAGGGGTCTCCAAGATCTATTACTAAGACTAAATACAAACACACACACACACATATATATATATATATATATATATATATATATATATATATATATATCAGTATTTGATCAATATAAAATATAACATTAACAATCTACTGAAATATGAAAGAAGAAATTAATTGATTCCCTAAACAAACACATAAAAAAAAGATTCAGACTTGGATGCAGAACTATGTCTGATACCCGAGTCGCCCGTTACCCGACAACCTGATTCCTTTAGCGGGTGTGGGCGAACTTTGAGCAGAAGAAAATTAAAAATTACTTGCCCGATCTATCCGACTACCCTAATAGCCAAAGAGAAGATCTACCAGACCCGTCCGAACCCAAAGTGTTTTTATGCGTCCATACCCGCCCGATTCCCACCCCTACCCGTAACCATCGTACGATCCATGGTCTCAAACCATCAGAGGTTTGTCTAACTAAACCTAAAGCTTAATTTGGGTGTCAAAAATGGACGTAAAGCCCAGGAGGGCAGCCTGCCATAAAAAATGGGTAATAATAACTTACGCCCACTGTCACTCGTCCCCCTTCTCTCGTATACTCATTTCGTCGAAGAGAGAAGAAGAAGAGAATGGAAGAAGCTAATAATGCTGGTTTAGCAGATCTAGAAAAGGTACAACTCCAAATCCTCAAACGCATAACAGAATTAGAAGTCACTCATTTACCTGATCAATTCTCATCAACCCTTTCTCTCTCATCCAACAACGAACAAAAAGAAAAAGAAGATTCCACCACTGAATCACGTCTATCCTCCATACTTGTTAACAATGGAGTTCGTGATTTCTTGTTTAAAAGAGTCCCATCTGATTATTACGATAGACCCTTTGAAGCTAGACGACAACTTCTTCATGCTTCTTCCATTCACCATCTCTGCAAGAGCATCGTCATGGTACTTCTCTCTCTCTCTCCTTTACATTCTTCAATTTCCCTATTTCCTTTCCCAATTTTTGTTGTTGTGGGTTCTAATTTCTATTATCAGATTAGATTATTAAAACTTGTTTACGGGGTTTTGGGTAATTAGTAGTGAGCCTTCTGTTATATTGGTTTGCAAAATTGTGCAAAACTTTGTCTTTGCTCTATCACTTCAATCTCATATATCAAAGTTGTATAATCTACTCATGTTTATAAGGTACATAGTTGGCTTGGCCCTAAAGGTGTGCCATTTGGGTAATTAGTATTTTTTTTCTCTCTAGACTGAGAACTCAAACAAGTTTTAGTTAACACCCTGTGAGAATCCTATTGTCGGCTGGGCCGTGCCAAGCTGAGCTCGGCTGGCATTTTGATTCAAAGTTAGTCTAATATGGTTTAATGCGCTTAAATCTATAGCTTTGTGGACCTTACATTGACCATCCCTTAGCCGTAGGATCTGTAACGCATCAAACAAGTGTTTCTATCAAATGAGTCGACCCCCTACATCTGCGGTTTTTCTCCACCCATTTGTTTAGTAGAACAAGGACTCTGGGTTTTCCTCTTTTTGAATGGTAAATGTTTCTTAGAATCAACCATTGACTTTGAGAGGTCACTTGGTGAGTCCGTGGCATTCTCATACTCGTGTAGGTGACTGTCGACTGACTTCTTTGTCTATCTCAATCTTACCGAAGTTAAGTCTTTTGAGATCCTAAATACCTTCTTTAGTAACTAACTTGTTTTCTGGTAACTTGACCAATGAGTTTGCTTCATTCTCCTGTTGTTGAAGTAAATCAGTAATACTTTGATTTTTTTTTTTCTGCTCAGGTCAACACTCAAGCCATTGACAGTGTAACTGATTGCAGTAATCGCAATAATTCAAAGTATTATGTCGTTGTTGTTCAGGTATTCAAAATTTGTTTACCATTTAGTTATCTTTTCTTTGCAACTCTTTGGACACAATTTTTTTGTCTTCTGTGTAGTATACTGCACGATTGAATGCTGATGCTGTAAAGAACTTTTTGCACTCACTCAACGATGGCAAGATACCAAAAAAGAGATTCAACAGTAAGTGGGTCTTTATGAGCATCCTGTACTTGCAATCTTCATTTGAATCATCGATTGTGTGCTGTAGTATTTCAAGGTGGTAACACATTTTCTTTCTAGGTAATGTTAAAATTAGGTCCCAACCCCATAATTATGTTTCCAACAATCCAATCCCAAGTCCAGCACTCCAGCTCCCATGTCGGTCGTCGCAAAAAATCAAGATGCCAGGCTCTTCATTATAGAACCATAAACGCAAAGTAAATGCCACGTACGTCAAACAACAATGATCTTGGAGATCAGGAGTAGAAATTAAATCAAACAAATGATAATTTTATTTAGTCGTCAAATCTATAATCTTTCATGATGTCGGCCTAGAGGTCGGAAAATTTTAATAAATATAACTACTAGTCTACTACCAACAGTCTAAGAGATCGAACTCAAATCAACTACCTACTAAGAAGGAAATAAAAAGTAAGATAGAATCCTCTGAGAGGACGACTTAGGAACCAAGTAGGCAGCCTTGGTCTCTAGGCCTGAAGAACGATATGTTAGTTCAGATTTAAGAACCTAACAAGTAAATTTCCGAATCCGTAGGGCTTTGTGAGACATTTTTGAGATCCATCGAATTCAAAAGCAGTAATATAAATTATACTAATATTTAAGTAAGACAATAATGTCATAGTTGACAATATATGAAAAACCAAGTAATCATAAATGAGGTTGTAAGTTGGTGTCCAGTCGTGAAAAAGTGTATCCCCTCCAATTCCATAATCCTCGTTGAATGAAATTGTGATCTACAAGGCTACTAATCAGTACTAGTACCTATCTGTTTGCATCGATCCAAGACACCCAATACCTGGCCAAAACCTCAATATACCTCCCTATGCGAACCCCACCTGCGTCACATCAATCGATAGATAGGGTCGATCCAATTACCAAACTCACAGTACTTTACCAACTCTTCATTACCATACACCCACATGTTCAATAATCATACCAAACACATACAACTATCATAATATCAACGTATGAGCATGCAGAAATGAAAATACGAGGGTAGTGAAACTGCATATCCTCCTCAAGCTCCCAAGTAACCTAGGGTAGTGAAGCTCTATATGCTATTAATCGAGTTATCTTAATCTCACGTATTTTGAAAGCGCTGAAACGCGGAAGACAATGGACTCCTTTCAGACCGTGAAGTACTCAGGCTAGTTGACACTTGACACAATAAACTAATTTACCCACCTACCAATAGTTCTATTTTTCCTTTCTTACTGAACTGTAGCATGCCTTTCATAAGTGACACCTTGAATAACATATGGTCCCTAACACTGAACTCTGATTTTTGTCGTCGCTCGGTACTTTTCTGGCGACTTTAAGTTGCCGGAGCCTGTCCAGAATTGATGCAATCTTTTCAAATGTGTGAGGATCATCTGTGCTCGTTCTAGCTTAGCATTTCTTGCCTCTGTCCAACACTACGGTGGTCGACAGTGGCCCCCTGTATAAAACCTCGAATATTGCCATGCCAATGCTAGTTTAATAACTGTAATCGTATGCAAACTCCACTAGAGGCACGTCATCCTGCCAACTTCCTCCAAGACCGAGTGTCGAATAATGTAACATGTCTTTAAATATTCCATTCACTCACCCTTCGGCCCATTCGTCTCAAATATTCCATTCACTCCTGCCCAATACGGTTACCTTGTTCTAATGAATGAAGAGAATAGTTCGTGAATGCTGTTGCTAGTGAAATTTATATTCAATATCCTGATCTTTAGTGAAACCTCTATAGATGCTTTTGTCTAATAACATACTAATATACGTTATGTCTTCGGGTCTGATATGCTTGTAATGGCATGTTCAGACTGTTGTCAAAATTTTCCTTGTTGAGTCACCAGTCCTGGGCTGCGTAAAATAACAGAAACCTTGATACGAAAAAGACAATTATTTCTTTTTCTTTTCAAAAGTTTGAATTAATCTTTATTGAGAAAGGGAAAAGACAATTATGCCGTTGGGGTTACCTGCTAACTTTTAAATATCTTAAAATCAGCAATCAGCTAGACAGATCCCCATCAATGACTACACCCATAAATTCTTACTGGAGTAATATGGACCAACTTAATTCCAATAAAATATTTATTCTTTCTATGGGAATTAGTATTTTCACATTTGAATGATAGGTCGATCTTTTACTGGGACAGGGTTAATAATACATTTAATCCTACAAGCTCCGCTGTAAAATAGTGTCTAATTTCTTTGGCTCCTGATGAAACTTGCCTCCAAATCTGTACTTCTTTCTTAGTTCGTTGACGACTATAAACATTTTCCACTGCTTATAAACAGGTTCAACTGCTCATCAATAGTTTTGAGTGCGTTAAAACTTTGAAGTGACAGTTTTGATATTTTTTATACAGTGAGGCTTGCACCTGAGTTGGAATCACAGACATTGACTGGATATGAGCACAACGGAGTTACATGTGTTGGCATGAAAACAAACATTCCGGTAATTTAAATCTTTTTGGGGCAGTTCTTTTATTTTGTTGGAAATGTTAAGATACGAACCCTGGTCTCTCCATGGGAATGACATACATGTTACCACTCAACCAACGTGAGCTTCACAAAAAAGTTGTAGACAAACTAGAAATTGCTGCAGTTCTTTTAGTGCTGGGATTTTTCTTCGGAAATTGTTGATGCCCTAATATAACGAATGATAACTAGCACAAAAGTAACGTGAAGTTTGACATAAATGTAAACTTTAAACATAAAATATGAAAGCTCCGTGACACAAATTCTCCACGTCTAAGTAACTTATGTCAACGACAACTGGAACAACAAAGTTCATCCTATATGATTCTGCATTGGTTAGGATATAGACAGTTTTAGAAATCTAGCTTTAACAATTTCATGTAGTGGTTATTTAAGACGTCGAAGTGAAAGAGTATCTTACTTGGGTTTTCAGTTTTGAGCTATGATCGCTATTTAATTTCAACAATCAAATATAAATTGCTAGAATAATTCGAAAGTGTCAATTCGTAAGTATTAGTTAACACTTTATCGAAGTGAACCTTTTGTTGTTAATTGAGGAGAAACCGTTTGATTTCAGGTGATATTGGATGAGGCAATTACAAAGCTTGATCCTGATTTCTTTTGGTTGGGAGGTGGAGAGATTGATCTGAAACTAGGTATAAGGACCTCTGAATTCATTAATTATGTTAAACCTTTTATAGTCAGCTGTAGTAGTACCTCTTGATTACCAAAAAAGGTCACAGTGGGTTGCATCAACAACTAAAGACCCAAAATGTAGCACTACTCCATCATTTCTAGCCATTTTTATGGGATTCTCATATATTAGATCATGCATATTATTAATCCATTCATTTTTCTTTTGGTGTTTAGATTTTGATTTTGGGTTAACTATTTGTTTCCTTCACTTTAAGAAACATTCTTGAAGTGTTCTATTTAGTACAATCTACCAGCTATTTTGGCCCCTTAGATTGTCCGACATGCTGTTTCGGCCCCTCTAGCTTCTATTCTGTTTGTAGAAAGTTAAAATTTTATTTCCTTTCCTACTTTATCCTTTAGCTTGTATGAAAATACAAACACACGAGGGAGGGATTCTCATTTATGAAGAAATCAAGTACAACATCATGAAGAATTGCCCACATGTTGATGTTTTATGTTTCGATTGCATTATTATCGAACTCAATGTTGTCGAATCGCAAATCGTATCGTAAATCGATTTTTACTTTAATAAATCGAATCGCCAAATCGTATCGTAAATCGTAAAATTTAAATTTTATCATGTGTCTATGTTTCTTATATATAATATATTATGAAATTTATTTCAAATGAACTGAATATTAAGTCAGTTGTTCATTTTATATTAAAAATATATTTAATTAATTAAGATTTATAAGTCAGAATACAACTATTTCCACCCAATATTCATTCTCTTATTAACTTGAGGCTTAAATATAATAGTTTAACACAGGAAAGTCATTTTAAAATGTTTCCCAGTTTCCAAGAAAAGATAAGTGAGCTGTATTGATAAGATTTTTAAGAAAGTTTTAGAGAGAGAGATCTTTCTTTCTAAACGAGAAATTTCTCTCTCTCTCTCTAAAATTCTTTCATGTAAAAGTTTTAGAGAGAGAGAGAGATTAAACCAGAAATTTCACTCTCTAAAAATCTTGAAAGAAGACGACAGGGAAGAAGAAGCTATCTATTCTTCGACAAGTTCAGAAAACAATTGATTCAAAATATGACAGGGAAGAAGAAGCCTAAAAACCCTCTTCCTCTATTCCTTTCTTCAGTTTATCTGAATCATGGGATTCAACCTGAATCCCACGATTTATGATTCAAAATACGATTTCCCATAAAAATCGTCCGATTCAGTGTAGATTACGATCTACAGTGCGATCCAAATCGAAATGGGTACGATCCGATTCAGATCGTACGATTTGAATCGGGAATCGTACGATTTTGACATCATTGATCGAACTCATTAATTAGTCAAGGGAAACCGACAAGGCACATACGGGACCATCATCTGTTAAATTACCATATTGGCATTCACATTTTTTAATCAATACACAGAAAGGAAAAACAATATGAATGACTTAGCATTGAACTGAAATTTATGTTACCCATTGACTAAGAAATACAAAATCAAGATTCACTCAAGTTAATCATTGTGACCGACTGTTTTAACGTAAAATAAGTTAATAAAATACAGTAAAAATTAGAATAAATAGTGCAGTAACAATAAATGCAAGAATACGTACTTCTATAATCTCATAGTCTTTACTTCACAGTAACTCAGGGATCTAATGCCATAGAGATGAAAAAAAAAGAGAAATAAGTCAATGTTGTCTCTTTGAGAGTGATTCCGGTGGTGGATCTAAATAAGGGCGAGGGGTGGGGGTAGGCTCACCTCAACCCTACTTAAAACCCTGTAACTTTGTTGAAAGGGTCGGGATCCAGAGCAATGTGGGATAACTTATCGCTAAGGAGGATATGATTGCTTTGGAGAGAGCCACGAGTCTAAATTATAAGCCAGAGGCTAGTAACTTGACATGTCAACGCGTTTTTAGTGACCGTGAGAGCTTATGTCACCAACAAAACCCCCTACGGCTTACAATCTTGACTCTACGACCCCGGCTAATTTGCCTTACTCATGTTAAAATCCTAGGTTGCTACTAGATATCACATGCACACCACCTGCATGCATGCTTTTGCCATGTCGAGTATCAGCTCTCTATTGTCAATATCCATAACTACTTTTTCATGTAGAACAATCAAATATAGACAAGCATGATGTGTGTGTTACCTCTATTTTAGCTATCTGTCCCATATATGACACTATATTATTCCCCATTTGTTCTTGCAATTTCAATCATTATCAGTATTAATACATTATGTCTTTCAGTAATGCATACAAGTCAGAAGACAATAGTGAACAAGTTGAAGAAACTGCATAGATATATTACGAACACTTTATATCTAGGTACATCATAAATTGAATTAAGTTCTATAACTATCGTCTTCAAAGACATCTTTTGGACGCTAAACACTATATAAAGACCCTTAAGGGCAGGCCAGTCTATAGAGCTTAAAATCCATTTATTTGTATCTTTACTTTATTACATCCTTAAGTTCAATTAGTCGTAAATTTTTTATTTCCACTGATAATCGAATCTGAGAGCTCGGGTTTCAGAATAGGTGTCCAATAACTGCAACAGGAGGTAGTGGACTGACACCTTAAAGTTATGGCTAGGTTTTTGTGAAAATTTCTCTAGGTTGGGTATTGAGTGGGACTTAATATTGGTTTGTTTCTAGGAATATTTAGCAGTCTATGTGTACTAACTTCCAGTCTAAGTACTAGAATTATTAGTCTTTGAATTATACTAGTTTTTACATATATA
>BEHA01007771.1:225033-236358 GCA_002897215.1 Eschscholzia californica subsp. californica | reverse complement strand
TAGCAGAAAACCTCTGATTGGTAAGAGGTTTCCTATTTACCTTCATAGTAGGGATCATGCTACTTCAAATTTGGGCATGAACTCCTGATAATGATTCTGTTATTCCCTCTGGTCCTCTGGACTAGATTGGGGAATTGTAGATGCTGCTTCAGCAGCTTCTTTGAGCAAGCTGTACGTTTATGAACTCATCTTTAGATAGCTTGCAGTTGATGGCTGATAATGCATTTGTTAGGGCCCTGGAACGGCTGCAACAATATGCAAATCCTAACACCTCTAAACCAATCAGAAAGTCAATCTATCTTCGTCCAAGTGACTTTTCAAGGTTGATGCGAACCTAATCATCAGTGTCATCGCTCTTACTTAGCTTTTGGTAGAGTGACCCATCAATTTAAGGTAACATATTTTGGTTGACATGAAGATGGGTTGAAAGTCATCTTCTTTCCAGAGTAGATTGGTCGATACATCAAGTTTGTTAGTCACATAGTTTGTGATGTTAGATATGGGAATGTTGTATTAGATTGCACAAAACATCTGTGTTTTTTTATCTGGACATGTTGACAATAGTGTAAAGATGCGTATTATTACTAGTAAACTAGTCGTTATTGTCATAAAACTGTTTTAAGTTAATACGGCCGTGCCTGAAATACGAAGTGAACAATGGTTGCCCTGTTATTTGCACGACATGGCAAAATTTGTTTGACTCTTTGTCTAGATGAACACAAAATTAAAGTCCATCATTTCTTAGAAGACATATTAGGAGAGAAGAAACAGATTCTAAAGATAAAGGTAGTGTAGTACTCTCTCACAACTGTGAACCATACACGTAATCTACGTAATAAAGAAGGATGATATCTTTTTCAGAATAATGTTTTCGTTTTCAATGGCTAAGATCATACCTCTTAAATCTTGTTACACCTCTTAAAGAACTCTTCGTGCCCTCGATATATACATTTGTTCAAATACAAAAATGTCCCCCATAATAGTTATATAAAGAGATTCAGAAACTATAATGGCTGGCACTCCTTCATAATGTGGTTATGGAGCTTATTAAGATAAACGATAATATAAGAAAAGTATGGCAGAAAGTCTCCTGTCTTTATCCAAAAATTGATTAAGAAAAAAGGAAGTCTACAGACTAATCATGTTCGAGTGGGGACTCACTAGAGCATATTTAAGTGGGACTCACCTGAGGACCTTATTATATTAATCCCACTATAACAGAACTACAATGGTCCACCACCTTTTGGTGTAATGGTTGGACACCCCTCTTAAGACCATGAGGTCGTGGGATCGAGTCTCGGTGGAAGCAGTTTCCATCAAGATTTATCCTATGTAATTTAGGCTATGAATAATGTAATAATTTGTCGGGCTTTAGACCTCTTTCATTCTCAGTTTATATTAGGCGGTTATCGTGCTCATTACATCTCCATGATGCATCAATGCCTTGTAACGACTAACGTAGACCGTAGTCGAATTCTCAAAAAAAAAACAGAACTACAATCTTTTTAAGGGTTATAATTAGAAATTTTAAGGATACTGTGAAAAAAAAGAAGTTAGAGGAGGTCTAACCTGCGCCTGGGGAGGCCGAAATTTTAAATTTTCGGTCTTAGCCGGGGGTTCCAACCCCAGTCGGGTGGGGTTGAGTCCCAACATGACGGTTGAGGACCTTAAATAATTTCCCAACTTTAGGAAAAAAAATATTATTTCGAAACTAGTTCGAAACGTGTTTCGTACATACATAGGATCACACATGTTTTTCGCACACCTACAAAAATTCCACACACGCATTTCCCACGTACACAATTTTAGGCCTAAAGAGAGGTTGTGGTTAGAGCTGATTTTTTTAGGTTGAGCTAAGGTTGAAGTTTTTGAGTGAGAAAATAGTTTTTTTGACTTAAGAGAAGGAGAAGAGAAGGGAAATGATAGAGTGACTTAGAAATTGATACTTAGAGGGTGACATATTTCCTCATTTAGAAATAAAAGCGGTCCCCACCGTAGTCAAACTTTGAAAAAAACTTGTCTTTTAGTGATTCCACATCAGCTGGGCACTAAAATGCCCAAAAAATTTGGGCTCTCTAGCATCTCCCGAGAAGGGAAACAGGGGTTTGTAATTTTAAAATTGTAATAAACGGGAAAAAATAGATTATTATAGTGTAACTCATTTCAAGAAATTGAGTCTATAGTATCTCTATTTTTGTCCGCCTTAAATAGACCTACTTATATTTTAACAATTTTAGCAAAAGAAAGTGATTAGCCAGTTTTCAACAATTTTGATCAAACGATTAGAGAATATAATTAAGTAATTAGTATATAGAGCTTTTAGTTGAAAATAGAATTAACTAAATAAAGGGATAGAATGTCACTTTCAGTTGAATAGCAAACACATAGTTTCACCATAAGCAGCCCCTTGTGCCTAACTAATAAAAAAACAAACTATGTTTGACGATCAGCTGCAAGTCATTTCTTACTTTGTTGAACTGTTCCACCACTTCCACCATACATAAGTATATATGTATAGAGAGAGAGAGAGAGGTGTAGAGAGGGAAAAGTCTAGAGAGAGAAAGAGGGTAATTGATAAGAATAAGAGCAAGAAGAGGCATCCAATGAAAAATTGAGGCTGAATAATGGGTATGGAGAAGGATAAGCTATTAGCTCTAAGAGATGCAGAAAATCTCACTCTCCCAACTGTAAGTCTTCATATATCTCTCTCTCTCTCTACAATCTCTGTCTTTTACCCTCTAGAAATTGAGTAGATGTCATTGGATGAGCTAGTTTGAAGCTAATATGATGCTTGAATTTATTATAATTAAACTATCTCACAAATTGGATTTTCACAAAAATTTTCTTATCAATTTAACAGATTCTCAAATTAGTATCTTTTTTTTTTAATTAATTTTTTGTTTGTGTTTGCGTCTCATAAATAAATTTCTTCAATATAGTTTTGTTTGGTTGCAGCAAAATATTCTTGACAGTTAGAAAAAAAAAAGATCTATTTGTCTTCAATTGGAGTTCTTTTGTTTCCTTTCTTTTGGTTTTTGTCTCTCAAGCTCTAAGTTATTTGGATGTATATAGTATGTGGGACTATTATATTGTGGATCTGTTTCTTCTCCTCCGACTTCGACTTCGTGTGGTTATATTTGTTTGTCCGACCCAATCTAGATTCTAGGCTATTGGGTCACACTCTCTCTTATGGGCCCATTTGTGAAGTATGTTTTGCCTTTTTTTGTTTCTAGAGTTCCTAAAATTATATATCTGGCTCTTCTCATATTCCTAGTTAGATTTTTTATACTTTGCTGGTTATAATTTGGATATTCAGTATTTAAGTTTTATGTAATCAAGTCTTCAACTTCATTTGTTTGGAACACTTTTATTATTCTATAGCAATATTATAGTCACACATAAAAGATTATTTTGCTGTATTATTCTATAGCAATATTATAGTCACACATAAAAGATTATTTTGCTGTATTTTTCTGAAGTGATGTTATATTGAAAATAAAATATAGTAGGAGAGACAAGGTTTTGAATCTTGCTATGTTAGGTTTCTGTTTTTTGCACGTCGTCATTTGGGGTATTTGTGTTAGTATTTACAAGCCTCCAACACGGTTATGACATTACCATTACATGATAATTATAGAAGTCAATTCGTTTATTTTTTTGATATGGTCACTAGAGTCAGTACATCGTTACAAACATTGATACATTATGAGTACATACACATATATTATATCATGAATTGAATCAGTTCAATAACTAACATCTCCTTGCAACAAAAAAAAAACAATATCTCAAAGACATTTTGGGTTCTAAGAGTCCTGTAAAGGCTCTGAAGGTCATCTTACAAGGCATGAAAGCCTTTTGTTCATATTTCTATCTAATTTATATCCAAAATTTATAAACAATATATTTTCACTTCTATGGAAATCGAAGATGAGACTTCTGGTATGCGGAGTAAGTATCCAACAACTGCACCAAATAGTAGTGGGAACTAAGTGAATTCGTTGGTTGAAGTGTTTGAACCTAAAACGAAGTTGTTTCATTGCGTAGGATATATTATTTCTTTCTACTTATTTGTTTTCTTTTTGAAGGTTAACCCTCTAAGATCGTGCTCTTTAACTGGTTAGTTTCAGGTGATTGTTGTGAATGCAAATATGGGATGTGATCATTGTCAGCAAAAAGTATCCCAAATCATTTCTAAGATGAACGGTAAGACTCCATCTATCCATGCCTTCACGCAATTTCTTAAATGGCATAATCCAAGTTATTCAAGTATCCAACGCCACCATCTTTTAACAAAAACAAAAAAACCCCACAATTAAAATTTGCTCAAGTTGATGTTAACCCCAGCATCTTTCAACAAAAAAAAAACTCCACAATGAATTTTTTGTATGGAATCGGCAAATTTTTAATTATAGAGAGTAAGTGCGATTATAGAGGGTATTTTTACCAATTGAAGAGAATCGTCTTCCGACGACAATTTTCGTCAGGACAAGTTGCATAAAACTCCAAATCTAACAGACAAGCTAGCGGCAGCTCGGTGTTTTTATTTATTCGTGGGAGTCTTTGGGACTTAGACATGATTTTAGGTGTGTCATGTGTAGAAAGGGAGAACTAATGCTTCTTAATGCTACTTCATATTTGATATGGGAGTCACTGAAATAATTTATAAATAACAAAGGGAATCCCCATTGAATGTTGATCCAACAGGGTTGGAAGATTTTGTGGTGGATGTTAGTAACCAACAAGTGATAATGAGAGGAAGCCTCACGGAAAAGAAAAGCAACCACTCCAAGAAAGAAAGACAAAGCATTCAAGTACGTAAAAATGTACAAACTTATGTCACCACTATCCATAATTTCTCATATGCAATTCTTTTTTACTTCTTCGGTAAACCCATTTCTTGTATCTCTACTGCTTGATATAATTCATATGTATTTCTGTATGAATAAGAAGAAAAAACTTGTTAATCGATCATCGGGTTGCTATTTCCTGCTTATGGGTGTTTATCTTTTTAGGTCATGAGAAAATCGAACCCCTTACCCCTCCCCTTTACAACTTTTAATCTCAATTTTAATTTCATATTCCCCTCTTTAAATCTCCAAATTCCCATTGAATGGGTTATTTAACAAGTTTTATAGGGCTCCTGTTTATGGGTCATTTGATTTGGCCTACTCTCTTAGAGCAAGTTTGGTTATAGGGGCTTTTTTCGTTCTTGGGTATAAAACAATTTTGAATATTTTTTCACCTATACTTTTTCATTTCCCTTTAAAACTCGAACCTTAAATCTTCTTAAAAATCAATCTCTACGCACTTACTCTAGAAGCACCTTAACTATGCCAAATTCGTGTGACGTTGTTGTCTTAACTATTGACGGGGATATATTTACGAGCAATCAGGATTAATCTATTGACTTATTGATTTGGTCAAAATTAACTAATATTTAGCTCGGCAAGATTAAAAATGAACATATTGATTTTTGAGACTTACCATTAGGTTACCGAGAAACGAAATTAAGAATCGTGGTAAAATCCATTACCAAATAATAGGGTGGGGGAGGAGGGGCTAAACTGAATCACCAATTAGCGTTCAGGGTAGGGGGTAAAGTAAAAAAAAACCAAAATTAATCTTATCCAGTATCTACGGCCCCCTCTCTCCCTCTCTAGAAAGTTCGAGAGATCTCTAGGTCTACGTATTCGGTAATTCAGGTCCAGAACCTTCTACAGTACTCTCTCCCTTCTTCTCTCCTCTGTTTATAAACCCTCCCCCTCGCTTCCTTTCTTCCCAAGCAAACCAAAGAAAAAACTCTTCCAAAACCCTAAAAGTCCTCCCCTGCTATTTGTTTTTTAAGTTCGAGCTTTCATATCAAGCTTTTATCAATGGCTTCATCTATCATTTTGAAGAGAGGATCAGCACTTGCAGCACCAAAGCTCCTTAACAAGTTTCTAACTCCAATTTGCTCTTCATCTCTTTCCACTCGTTCGTACAACAACAATGCTTCTCAAATGATGCGAGGTTACGACGAAGACGACCGCCGTGAAAGCATAGATACTGACCGGAGATCTGATTCAATCTCCCGTCGTCGTGATTCCTCTCCCAGTATCTTCTCAGGTAGTTGTACATTGTAATCAACCCCTCTCTATTTCCCTCTCTTTTTGTTCTATATTTCCAATTTTGTTTTTGATTACTGAATCAATTTTGTGAATGAGCAGATGTGTTTGATCCATTTTCACCACCAAGGAGTTTGAGTCAGTTGTTGAACCTAATGGATCAATTCACAGAGACAAACCCATTCGTTAATGCTGGTGCTTCAAGAGGATTAGGAAGTGGATTAAGAAGAGGATGGGATGTTAAAGAAGATGAAGACTCATTGTATTTGAAGATAGACATGCCTGGACTTGGGAAAGAAGATGTTAAAGTATCTGTTGAGCAAAACACACTGACGATCAAAGGAGAAGGAGAGAAAGAAAGTGAAGATGAAGAGAGTGGGAGAAGGTACAGTAGCAGGATTGATCTTCCACCCAAGTTATACAAATTAGATCAAGTGAAAGCTGATATGAAGAATGGTGTGCTTAGGGTTTTAGTTCCAAAAGTTAAAGAAGAAGAAAGGAAAGATGTGTTCCAAGTCAAGGTTGAGTAATTTTCTGTTCTCTTGAAGTTAGGGTTTTACTGTGTTTATTTTTAGCTTAGAGAGAGAAAGAGTCATGGGTTAAGGGAATGTAAACAGTTGGACTAGTAATCTAATCATATTTTTCTCAATTTTGCTGCACTGATATTCCCCTAAATTTTTCAACGAAAAAGATAAAAAAAAAGATATTCCCCTAAATTCTTCTCTAAAAGACATTTTTCCTAGGGATCCATGAATGTTCCAGGACTTCAAAGGATACCCACAGAGCTTCAACGGATATAAGAGAAGGTCCAAACGGTGAATGAAATAGTGACGAACTAGTGTGATCTACATTTGAAGATAAAACTTTACTATGTCTATTATGGTTAGACATAAATTTGAGAGGCCATTGATGATAAAAGTTTGGGGTATAATTTCAACCTATTAAGATAAACTTTAGGGAACTTATCTTAATTTTCGATGGGGGTATAATTTCAACCTATTAAGATAAACTTTAGGGAACTTATCTTAATTTTCGAAAATAAGTTCAGGGGATATAATCTTACTTATATAGGTTTTACAAAATCTTAAAGTTTTACTAAGATACACTCTTCTATTATAGGATGAGTTCCCGCTTAATTACCCTTTGGAACATCTCCAATTGTAAAACTCAAAAAAATCTTAAAATCTTTATTCATCTTGTGTGTCAAGTGTTTTAGAGCTTTTTCGTAAAAAATTTCTCAAGTGCAACACTTTATTTGGATATCTAAGATGACGTGTCGAGGGTGGAATAAAGATATCTCAAGAGGACTATATACAAATAGAGTGTCCTCTTGAGATAATTCTAATTGTCCAGCTCATCAATTTTTGGTTTTCGATCAATAGAAATCGAGTCTTTTATATTTTCTAAATAACTAATTATTTGTTTACAAAAATAACTATGCTACATAAATAAATAAGATAAGTTTAGAGTTTTGCGTTGGAGATACAAAAAAAAATTGAGGACCAGCTCTCGATATGATTCAGTTTTAGAAAATTTAGCACATGAGTAATTCTTTCCCTGTTTAGCTCTTTTTTTCAAATATTCTATTGTATTTATTATTGCTCTCTTCTACATCAGATAAGGGTCGTACACAACAATCAAAATATACCTCGCACTGATCCATTAACAGAAATTGAAAAAAATACTTATTTTTGTTCTTCTTTTTCTTTGTCTCGCTTCATCTTTACTTTTGTTTGTTCCTCCTCTCTACTCTTGGAGAAGGAGTTTCCCTTTTACCGAAATCCTTTCAAATCCTAGACGAACAACTCGTCTGAATTTCTCAGATCCGGGACGAGGTGTTCATCTAAGGTTCTTAAAATTTTAGATGCGTTGATCTTTTGGATTTTAATCAGACACACATGTTGGTCTGGGACCTACACCTATACGATTAGCTTGTCTGAGTTCTTCCCCAAATCCCAGATTCGTATGGAATTTAGGAAGATTCCTCTGAGATTTGGGATTTCAACCCGAGTTGGCTGGGCCCAACCCAAACCCCGACCTTTTAGGGCCGGGCCAGAATGTGTCTTGTGACAGAGTAGAATATAGGCATTGCCACATCATCAAATCATCATCATCAGTCAGCCAATAAATGGCTTAAGGTGTCAACACTTGCTTGCCCAAGACCCGAGTGGTTGAAAGTGTTGACATAAACTCCAAAAATCTTAGAGATCCCATATTCGGTTATCAGAGGAGGTGGGTACTATGGTTTATTGAACTTAGGTTATTAAAGGTATAAATAATGTAATAAATTTGTCGAGTTGTAGGCCTTTTTCATGTTGTTGGGTTTTATGCCTATTTCATTAATGATTTAACTTACGCTGTTATCGTTCTTATCATAATAATTATCAATGCACCTTGTCAAGACTAATGTAGATCATAATCGATTTCTAAAAAAAAGAAAAGAAAAAATGGGCTATGGTTTGTGGTCACAATGATGTAGCCACTAAATGATCCTGAAGTGGCCAAGGATTTGCAGCCCGAGTTTAATAGGCCCAACTCCATTAATAGAGCGGCGTTCTAAAATGCACACGACTCACGGAAAGGGCAAAGGTATTTTTCTAATTTCTTCATCATCATCAATCAGATTTCCCTTTCTTTAGCAGTTTATCTTATTTTCATGTCTGAATTGTATTGATCTGATTCTTATAGAAACCCTTACTTTCTTTCCATATTTCCTGTCGCTTGTTGTTGTGATAAGTATACTATTGGTTCTTGGTTCTCCATATTCTTAACTGTTCATTTGGAAAGTAGTTAACTCTAGTTCTCTATTAATCAACTTGCTGCACCACTACAAATTTTCGTTTCTGGATTAGGGTTTTTTTCCTAGAATATTTTGTATAAGGGCGTCATAATTTTAAAGCATAAAAAGTGGGTTTACTATTTTTCTGCTGAAACCCTTAATGGGTTAATATCATTTTTAATTGTTTCTTGTTTTAAGATAAGAATTAGGAGATCCCGAGTTTAATTGATATTCAGGTTTAGATTGTAATTAGTTTGTACATGCTAATTTGAGTTATTTATATGTAAAAGGCTTCTAAGTGTATAAGGCAAGGAATGAAATTTCGAAATATTTTGGACCATGTCTACAAAAATTTCCACCGAAACCGAAATTTCATTCCTTGCGGACTATAAGGTATCTGGGTAGCAAGTTTCGAAGTTTTATTTTGGTTGTAAGTCTTTTTGGTGGAATATATGTATAACGAGCTCCCATTATGAATCACAATTTAGAGGGCATAATGTTTTAGTTTATTCGAAGCTTATGAATAAAACTAGTTTAGTGTAGAAACTGCATTTGAAGTACCACTTCTAGTAGAAGTTCTACTTATTACTTAATGTGGAACTCTCAGATGATGTGAATTTTTGTATCATTAGAGTTTTATTTTAAGTGGATTTTGTTTTGCTTGGTTATAATTCTTCCGTGGTTAATGAGAAAACAGTGTTTGTGGTTGCGTTGAACTTACTTCGGAACTTGTCCTGTTTTGATTTGGTTGTCAAGATAAAGTCTAGGCCTTTTTTATTGATATTTGAAGAACTACTGGGGAGAGTGAAAAACTACTCTAAAGAATGGTAGTAACAGTGCTCCCAAAAGTTAGATAGTGCCCAAACTTTTAGATGATAAAAGGGTTAGGATGGAAAAAGTGAAAAAAGAAGAAACCATTGCATTGTTCCTCGTGTATTGATCGAGGGTATTATGAGTCTTCTGATTTTTATCATTTTACATTGTCTAACGAGAAGCCTTTATGAGAAACCAATTTTGAAACTAAATTTAAATGCAAAGTGGAAGATGGTTCTTAAAATCCAGCCCTCTTCTTGGTGTGGCTTCTATGAAATAACGTATATGATATAAAGCGGTAGGTTGTGAGAGTGTCATACTGAGACATGGCAATTTGTGTGCATGCTTTTATTGCTCCCCGACTCCCTCTATTGTTGTAATACTTGTTTACATTACATATCTCGATCGTTTTCTCTTTCTAGATATTATTAGGGATTCATTTTCTGAAGTGTTGTTAGGGTAAGTGACCATTATGTTCTTCAATGTATTTCAATTTACTTCTCTTTGTGGAAAAGCAGTTGGTTACATAGTTATTTTTTAGTTATTATCTTTTAGTGGTTACCTTGTAGTTATTTATCTTTATCTATTAATGGTTTAGTGGTTGTCTTTTATGTATATATATGTGTGCCTAGGACATGAATAAAAGATCAGATTAGAAGTTTTCTTCTTTCAACTTCAGACTTTTTTATCTCTACACAATCTGTGTAAGTTTATATGGTATCAGAGCAAGGCTCTTTGATAAACAACTTTAATGGCTAAAACAGCTATGACTGGGGCAACCCATGCAACTTCTTCAGATGCAACATCTGAAGTTTCTCAAAAACTAGTTACGCCTAATCCCTCTTCTAACAATGACTCACATTCCCTTCAAATTACACAACACAAACTCAATGGAAGTAATTTTCTTGAATGGTCTCAATCTGTGATGTTAGTAATTTGTGGAAAGGGTAAATTAGGATATCTTACAGGAAGTATAAAGGCTCCTGAAGAGAATGAGACAGGATATTCAACATGGGAAGCAGAAAATTCCATGGTAATGGCATGGTTGATCAACTCCATGGATCAACAAATAGGTCGTACCTACCTCTTTTACAAGACAGCAAAGGAGATCTGGGATATGGTTCATGAGATGTACTCTGATCTTGAAAATACATCTCAATGTTTTGAAATCAGATCCGCCTTAAAAAGTACAAAACAAGGTAATTCTTCCGTAACTGATTACTTCAATGTTATGACAAAATTATGGCAAGAGATGGATCTGTTTTACAACATAGGGTGGAATTGTGTTGAAGACAGTTTGAAATATAAATTGATGCTTGAAAAAGATAGAGTTTTCGAATTTCTTCATGGTTTAAACAAAGAATTGGATGAAGTTCGTGGTCGCATTCTTGGTACAAAGCCTTTTCCAAGCATTAGAGAGGCATTTGCTGAGGTTAGAAGAGAAGAAAGTCGAAAAAAAATTATGTTAGGAAGTTCTGCTGCAACTTCAGAGGATTTGTGTCAAAGTTCAGCCTTGGTGACCAAGACTAATGGTGAACGTGGTAACCTGAAGAATGGTAAGCCTTGGTGTGATCATTGTCAACGCCCTTATCACACAAAGGACACATGCTGGAAATTGCATGGGAA
>BEHA01007771.1:207179-222928 GCA_002897215.1 Eschscholzia californica subsp. californica | reverse complement strand
TTTATTACTTCTCTAAGGGACTATGCACAAATAGAGACCTCATATTTGATGAAATCATATTATCATTGTTGAATGGTACCAAGTGATGTGTTCTTGAATCTCTTCAATCTTCTTCCATCTGCAGTTTCTATGTTTTCTTTATAAGGCATTCTGTCTGATAAGGATTTGGGAAGTGTTAAATGCACTCATCATATTTGTTATATGCACTCTTATCTCCTTTGGTGTTGAACAAGAAATATCTTTAATATGAGTGTAGATAGTAAGAATCGTGAGTGCATTAGACCACCTAGAATTTTAATTCCGGAAAATGTCTCTCTGCAGGGCCAATATCTTGGTCTAATCCAAGTTAGGGTACGTGGCCTGAATACCCTGACCATGATTTGGTTGAGATACTGGTTGGGCAGAGCATCATCGTCGTTGTTTTAATTTTCTTGTGATCTGTTGAATTATTTGTTCTTGCTCCCCTTTTCTTGATCAGTATCAGTTTTGGCCTCTATTATTCTTTCTTGACCCCTAACTTTTTTTAATTTTCTTTTGGCCCAATATGTTTTGTAAATTTGAAGAGCATCATCGTTGTTGTTTTAATTTTTTTGTGATCTGTTGAATTATTTCTTCTTGCTCCCCTTTTCTTGATCAGTATTAGTTTTGGCCTCTATTATTCTTTCTTGACCCTTAACTTCTTTTAATTTTCTTTTGGCCCAATATGTTTTGTAAATTCGAGGAGCATCATCGTTGTTGTTTTAATTTTCTTGTGATCTGTTGACTTATTTGTTCTTGCTCCTCTTTTCTTGATCAGTATCAGTTTTGGCCTTTATTATTCTTTCTTGACTCTTAACTTTTTTTAATTTTCTTTTGGCCCAATATGTCTTGTAAATTCGAGTTTAACCACCTTTTGCTAGGATCCTAATTTTGTGTATGGATAGGATCCTAGCAAAAGGTGGTTAAACTCGAATTCACAAGTCAGTGGTACGCCGAGTTAGTTAAGAGTGTCGTACAAGATATAGATATCAGCTAGTTAAACGACATAAATTTTTGGTTACTTCGCTTACAACACAAAAAATTAAATTACTTTTGCAGATATTATCAGTGTAACTCCAAAATCAACCATACTTGTGATATTTGATCTTTTTACTCTTTGTTACAAGTAAAAAGTGCCTCTACTAAAACATGAGTCCCCCATTGATCATCTTCATCTTTTAGCCCTAGATTTATATAGGGGAAATATGTAAGTGTTTTCTTTTAACTGGACTTCGAGAATCATTCCATTCAATATTGTATGGATATCATGAAAAGTACAAGAGTTGAATAAGCCTGATAACTACCATCATCAAAGATATTTTGGATTCTGAAGGTGATATAAAAATCCTTAAAGCCATTCTAGAGAATGAAAACCACTTCATTTACCCTTTAACACAAGTCAAACGAATCATAGGTTTCACTTTTATCGCGAATAAAACATGTGATCTCCGAATTTTTAGAGTAGTTACACAACAAATTAGTCAAACAGTTGTTGGCAATATATGCAAGTGTTATATCGTTTGGTTTTAAAAGATAATTTGAATGACTTTGGCTACTCCAAATTATTATAGGGATGGATTCAAAGTCATTAAATTGTGACAAATTCTATGTTCAAAAAAATGATTTTGGCTACTTCAAACTATTTTGTTTATATATTGAATAAAAATTCTTTAAAAAATGACACTAGATCAATTGGTTCATAAACTAAAGAAATTACTGTTTTTGTTGTGTACTTGCCCTTTTCTTTTGTTGCAAATGTACTTGCCTTCATTTTTTTGTTGAAATATGTACTTGCCTTCTTGACATTCTATGTACAAACTACTTAAACATATTACACCATCATTTTTCTTAAAGGGAAAATGTAATAGGTTAACGTGCTGACAAGACACTAAATACACATGACCTAGTCCACCAAACTCTAAATGATGAAGAATTTATATCTAATACGACTTGTCTTGTCCTAATTACCTAATTACAGTATTGCTTAAAGTTTGGGAAATTCTATACAAACTTCTAAATGCACAAGTCTAATCTCTTCGTGATCCATTTTTATTGGTCATCTGATCGATCAACTTTCCGAAAATAAAAAGATGGCTTCATATCCTTCTATTTATTTCATTCCCAATTAGCGAAAGGATGACAGATTGAAGTTCTCTTTGTTATTGGGAGCCCCAATATACCACATAATTCCGACCATAACTTCATAGCAATCTGGCAAAATAAAAATGATCCATGATAAAACTAAAAACAGAAACTAGCTTGTTTTACAAAAAAGTTCTTTTTGAAAACACTAGCTAGTTGGAAAACTTTGGTCAATGATGTTTATGTATATTTTATTTCAAATGGGAGCATTGGCCAGGTCTTATGGCTACACATATTTTGGTCAACGGCTTTCAACAAAAAAAAAAAAAAAAAATTTGGTCAACGGTGTTTATGTTAAAAAAATTGTAGTTTTAATGAGTAATGGTCATTAACTCTCATATCAATTTGCCTCTATAAATACATGATTGGTATAAAGATGAAACTCACCACCACAAGGATATCATTACACCTCACCCAAACTAGTATTAAGCTTTTCAGTTCATCTTTATCTTTGTTTAGTTGATTGATTGCCATGGCGGCCACTAACAACAAAAGCGCTTCGTTGTTTACTTCTTTTGTGTTGGCTCTAGTATTTGTAGCCCTAATGAGTGATTTTGCCAATGCTAGTACTTTCACAGTGTGGAAGCATGAGGGTTGCAAAGGTCCTAAAGCATCAACCAGTGTCTGTGGATCATGTTGGAATATTCCCTTTAATGGCGGATACAGTTTCACCAGCACTAAAGAACCCATTAGATTCTACAACCAGATTCATTGTGGAGGCCCTCTTGTTTTCCGTCTTACCTCCGATGTTCGTAATTGTAACAGGTTTCCGTGGAAGAGTCTCAAAATTATATGTTAGTGGAATTAAACCTAACGGACCGACCAACTACATGACTGTATTTTATAATAAAGGTCTAAGTATATATATAACATATACTTACTTATGGTGTGGACTTATGTGTTTATCTCAAGTTGTTTATGTTTTTTATTATAAATGTGCGTGTTTGATGAGAATTGAAGTATTTAATGAACAAGAGTCGAGCGCCCGTTTTACTATTGTGCTTCTCGATAATATATATATATATATAATCTCATTTGGAAATAATTCATCTTAATATAATAAAGGATAAAAGCGAGCTCGTCTAAATTTCCTGCAATGATTGCATTAACACTGAGAGCATTAAGAATGAAAAATAGAACTTGAGATAGTACATCTCCAAGACTGATTTGCCACCCAACTTAGAATTAGAAGATTAATCATATTTATAGAGTGGTTTAGAACACCTCTAATGTAGAACTCAAAAAAACTCTAATTGTCATGTGTGTCGAAGTCTCAGTCGAGCGTCTATTTTCTAGATGACACTATTAAGATCATTTATTCAAAAGACATTGTTAAATTCACGATTATATAATAATCGGAGATATGATAAACATGAAATGAAGACACGATATTTAACGTGGTTCGGTCGGATACTCAAGACCTACATCCACGGAGAAATGACTTCTTTATTAATAATCACCACATACAATTGTATGTGGGGTTGATCGGTTACATAACTCGATGACTCGATGATTTAAACTCTGTAACCCAACTCATATTTATAGAGTGATTCGGGTTATCTAGTTTCCTAACTAAACTTAGGAAAGAATACAATATAAAGATATCTTAAATATATGAATATATCTTCTGATCTTCATATATCTTGGTCTCTTCATTTATCGTCGGATCTCTTCACCTCGATCCGTCTCGTATATTTTGTATCTTCCGATATCTTCCATATCTTGTATATTAGTAGTCACCATATCCAATATATCTTCCATATCTCAATAGACATCTATCTGAAAACTTAAAAATTACTTGAGTGACATTTTCTAAACGAATAGTTTTTTTAATGTAGAAAATGTTGATGACACAATTGAGGTTCTCAAAAGGAATCTCACATAGCGGATATCTTCTCGAGACATCTTAGATATTTTTTTTTGGAAATGAACTACGATCTACGTTAGTCATTACATGACATTGATACATCATCAAGATGTGATGCGTACGATAATCGTCTAAGTTCATCCACTTGTATTTGGACTATTCATCCATCCGGGCTTTACTTGATGAAATGGTGGATTAGTTTGAAATTGTGAACCAGGCTGTCCAAGAAACCTTCTAGTGGATCTGTTGTTTCTGGTATTAAGGTGGTGTTAAAAATCTGAATTTTGTTTTTGTAGAGTTGTATCTTAAAACAAGTCTTCTTCTAAAGTCGAGATTTGTTTTTTTGGGTGGAAGAATATTCGTCTGGATACAGCGCAAACTTTAATAGAAGAATACAAGCAGGCAAATTAAACAGTTGAATTTAGGAACCCCTCACATTTACATTTCGGATGCACATCTATAAAAAAAAAAAGGATGATGCTAGACGGACTCTCAAAGTGCCGACAAAGTCACGAAATGAGGCACTTTGAGAGTCTGGGTGGTAAAAGTGGTTGTAAACCGCTTTGACCAAAGTGGTTTGAGTCCCCAGACTCTCAAAGTGCCTCATTTCGTGACTTTGTCTATATTTTGAGAATCCGACTAGCATAATCCTTAAAAAAAAAAACCCTGAAACAATTCTTCAACATACTCTATTTTATTAGTGGCATATTTCAAATTAGTCTAGGAATGGATTCAAAGTCTTTCAATTCTGACTAGGTCATTCTATTTCACAAATTAGTTAGTCATTGCCAGTGGCGGACCCAAGAAATTATCTTTGTGGGGTACTTTTAGTCAGAACGAAAATCGCCCAAAATTTTTAATGTAACGTGAAAGCGAGTAATTTTGTATCAACCGTGATGGTATGCCCGACCACAATCCCGGCTGAATCCCGGCCGGAGTATGTGGCCGGCTTAGATTTAGAGAGAGAAAGTACTTAGCTTTCTTTCTCTAGATCTCAACCGGCCACATACCCGGGTCGGGATTCAGTCGGGATTGTGGCCGTGCATTTGATCATTTTTCTTTCTGTATATTATCGTTACATTCGAATCCAATTCTACCATGGAGTCACACTTGGGATAAGTGGGTTGGTTTCTGCTTGGGCTGGTTGGTATAGAAATTGGCCTTCTTGAAATGAATCCATGGAATTTAAGATTGATGAAGAAAGAGTAAGTAGTTCATCAATTGAAATTGATCAAATTGCAAAACATGTAATCTTATATAATAATAGGTAATTAATCAATCTTGTTCTTGTTTTATTACTTCTCTAAGGGACTATGCACAAATAGAGACCTCATATTTGATGAAATCATATTATCATTGTCGAATGGTACCAAGTGATATGTTCTTGAATCTCTTCAATCTTCTTCCATCTGCAGTTTCTATGTTTTCTTTATAAGGCATTCTGTCTGATAAGGATTTGGGAAGTGTTAAATGCACTCACCATATTTGTTATATGCACTCTTATCTCCTTTGGTGTTGAACAAGAAATACCTTTAATATGAGTGTAGATAGTAAAAATCGTGAGTGCATTAGACCACCAAGAATTTTAATTCCGGAAAATGTCTCTCTGCAGGGCCAATATCTTGGTCGAATCCCAGCTAGGGTACGTGGCCTGAATACCCTGACCATGATTTGGTTGAGATACTGGTTGGGCAGAGCATCATCTTTGTTGTTTTAATTTTCTTGTGATCTGTTGAGTTATTTGTTCTTGCTCCCCTTCTTGATCAGTATCAGTTTTGGCCTCTATTATTCTTTCTTGACCCTTGACTTTTTTTAAAATTCTTTTGGCCCAATATGTTTTTGTAAATTCGAGTTTAACCACCTTTTGCTAGGAACCTATCCATACTTCGAACTTAATTTTGTGTCGTTTATCACCTTACCCTGATTATCTTTCTATCCTTCGCTCGTTTTAATGTATATTGTTTGATCATCTTCTTTTTTCTCAAATCACTCTGACTTTATCCCCTTCCATCTCCCCTGAATTTATCATAATTCTTTTTTATATGAATTGAAGGTTGTAAGGTTGATTATTTTTGTCGAGATTGCAGCCGAAGAAATTCACAAGTCAACGGTACTCGGGTTAGTTAAGACTGTCGTACAAGATATAGATTTCAGCTAGTTAAGCGACACAGATTTCTGATTACTTGACTTGTAACGTAACAATTTAAATAACTTTTGTAGATGTTATCAGTGTAACTCTAAAATCAGCCATAGTTATGATATTTGATCTTTTTACTCTTTGTTACAAGTAAAAAGTGCCTCTAGGAAAAAATGAGTCCCCCATTGATCATCTTCATCTTTTAGCCCTAGATTTATATAGAGAAATATGCAAGTGTTTTCTTTTAACTGTACTCCAAGAGTCCTTCCATTGAATCCATTCAATACTGTATGGATTTATCATGAAAAATACAAGAGTTGAATAAGTCCGATAACTACTATCATTAAAGACATTTTAGATTCTAAAAGCGATATAAAAATCTTTAAAGTCATTGTAGGAACATGAAAGTCACTTCATTTACCTTTTAACACAAGTCAAACAAATCATAGATTTCACCTCCATCGTCTCCGAATTTTTAGAGTAGTTTTGCACAACAAACTGGTCAAACAATTGTTGACAATATATGCAAGTGTTATATCGTTTGGTCTTAAAAGATAATTGACTTCGGCTACTTCAAATTATTCCAGGGATGGATTCAAAGTCATTAAAATTATGACTTGTTCATTCTATTCCATTAATTAATTAGTCTCAAATGGACTCTAATTTCAATTGCAACTAGATAGATGTACTTTTAAAGGAATTCTTTATTTTGTTTATATATTAGAAGATGTCAAAACTAATGCAAGAACAGTTCGAAACTCTTTTCTTTTTCTTTTGAGAATTCGACTACGATCTACGGTAGTGGTTACAAGGAATTGATACATTATGAAGATGTGATAAGCACGATAACCGCCTAAGTCAAACCATGAATGAAAGAGACTTAAAGTCCAACAACATGAAAGAAGCTTAAAACCCGACAAATTATTACATTATTTACTTAATATATAGCCTAAATTACATGGGATAATCTCGATGACAAACTGCTTCTACCAAGACTCGATCCCACGACCTTATGAACTTAAGAGGGGGGTCCAACCGTTCCATGAAAGACTAGTCGACTCCAAAACTCATTTTATTTTGTTCTATATTGAATAAAAATTCTTTATTAAAATGACACTAGATCAATTGGACCATAAATTAAAGAAACTACTCAATTTTGTCATGTACTTGCCTTCTTGACAAATTCTTGACAATTTTGTTTGTGAGGGAAAATGTAATAGGTTAACATGCTGATACGACTCTAACTAAGTACGCTTGACAGGGTCCACCAATTACCAAACTCTAAATAACGAAGAATTTGTACCTAATACGACTTGTCTTGTCCCGATAACATAATTACGATTGCTTAAAGTTTAAGAAAATTCTGTACAAACTTCTAAATCCACAAGTCTAATCTCTTCGTGGTCCACTTTTATTGGTCATGTGATCCATGTACTTTGGGAAAATGAAAAGAATGGCTTCATATCCTTCAATTTATTTCATTTTCAATTAGCTAAAGGATGACAGATTGAAGTTCTCTTTCTTATAGAGAACCCTAATATACCAAATAAATGGGACCACCACTTCATAGCAATCTGGCAGGATAAAACCCAAAAAATGATCCATGATAAATTAAAAAGAGAAACTAGCTTGTTTTACAGAAAAGTTATTTTTGAAAAAGTAGTCACTAGCTAGTTTGGAAACTTCAAATTTTCTCTTTATTTTAAAATATAAATTTAAGCCATCATCATTTCTTTAATAGGAGCACAGGCCAGGTCTTATGGTTAGACATATATTTTGGTCAATGGTGTTTATGTTAAAAAATATTTTGGTCATTAACTCTCATATCAATTTGCCTCTATAAATACATGATGGAATATAGAGATGAAACTCACAACCACAAGCATATCACTACACCTCGCCCAACAACAAATACGCTTTTCAGTTCATTTTTATCTTTGTTCAGTTGATTGATTGCTATGGCGGCCACTAACAACAAAAACGCTTCGTTGTTTACTTCTTTTGTGTTGGTTCTAGTATTTGTAACCCTAATGAGTGATTTTACCAATGCTAGTACTTTCACAATTGCGAGTGGAGAACCGCATGACGGTTGCAAAGGTTTGTATGCAGCATTCTTTGGATGTGGAAAATGTTTCAACATTCCCTTTAATGGTGGATACAGTTTCGAGTTCACTAAAGAACCCATTAAATTCTACAACGAGAATCATTGTGGAGGTCCTGTTGTTTCCCGTCTTAACTCCAATCATGGTGAATGTAACGGGTTTCCGTGGAAGAGTCTTCTAATCGTATGCTAGAGGAATTAAACCTAACGAACTGACCAGCTTCTTAAAGCATGATTGACTACCTCATGCATGACTGTGCGTATTTTATGTTAATAAAGGTCTAAGTGCATATAAGATGTATTTCGGGATAATGTGGGTGTATGTATTTGGCTCTACTTGTTTGTATTTTTATCATAAATGTGTGTGATTGATGACAATTGAAGTATTTAATATACAAGAGTCGGACCCCTCCCTTTATTATTGTTTTTCTCGTTACACAATTTCTTTCGGAAAGAACATAATTCATCTTAATGTAATAAAGGAAAACGTGAGCTCGTCTAATTTCCCGCAATGATTGCATTAGCAATGGCAACATTGAGAGTGAAAAATACAACTTGAGATAATACATCGCCAAGACTGATTTGCCGCCTAACTTAGAGTTAGAAGATGTAATAGTCCCACATTGCTCGCATGAGTGTCCAGAGACTGGACTATAGGTGTACGCTCAAGCTTAGTAAGTACAGAGAACCTTTTGGGTGAGCTCGTGGTGCCTTCGCCAAGAACAAAACTCCGTACCTGTGTGAGGTGGTTAAAGCGGGAACAATTCCGATGACGGCTCTTCGCTGAGGGTGAGGGATTGTAATAGTCCCACATTGCTCGCAAGAGTGTCCAGAGACTGGACTATAGGTGTACGCTCAAGCTTAGTAAGTACCTAAGTCTTTTGGGTAGACTTGTGGTGCCTTCGCGAAGAACAAAATCCGTATCTGTGTGAGGTGGTTAAAGCGGGGACAATATCGGCATCTGTTAAGGCTTGGGACGTTATAGAAGATTAATCAAATTATCAATTGAGAGACTTGGATTAGGTTTTATTTCGTCTCCTAAAAATAGGTTAATCCTACCAAGTTTCACGATCAGTTAGGAGATACAAAGTGGTTCAATCTCGATCTTTTCCACATAGATCAACTGTAAAATTCATGAATGGAACTATTACGTTGTTCTTCACAATTGTGAGTTTGATTAAATACATTGACCAGATACAAGTGAGTGATAAATTACCTAATAGAGTGGTTTAGAGCATCTCCAATGCATAACTGAAAGAAAGTCTAGTTGTCACGTGTGTCAAGTCTCTGTCGAGATTCTATTTCTTAGATGACACTATTGAGATCATCTGTTCAAAAGACATCTATAATGCAAAACTCTAAAAATTTAGTAATTGGTGACATTTCCTGGATGAATAGCTTTTTTTTAATGTAGAAATTGTTGATGCCACAATTGAGGTCCTCAAAAGTAATCTCAAATAGCGTGTATCTTCTTGAACCATCTTAGACTTTTCTCTTTTTTTGGGAAATGAGCTACAATCTATGCTAGTCATCATGTGGCGTTGATACATCACCTAACTTATTTTTCTTTTTGGAACCGAACCTGTGATCTCTAGAATTTTAGAAGTTATGTTAACACTATCAACCACTTGGACAACCAAGTCTTGACTTAAAAACCTTCTAATGGAATTACTTTATTAGAAGAACACAAGCACGCAAAACAATTGAATTTAGGAATCACTCATATTTAGATTTGTGATGCACATCTTTAAAATAAAAAACACAATCTGAAACAATTCTTCAACATACTCTATTTGATTAGTGGCATAATTCAAATTAGTCAAGGGATGGATTCAAAGTCATTCAATTCTGACTACTTCATTCTATTTCACAAATTAATTTAGTCATTCCCAATCTCATTTCAAATGCAACTAGATAGATAGCTGACAAGTTCTAACTTTAGAATAGATATTTTTTAGTTTTATACTTCCCCTTGCACTTGTTGTAATATAAATTAAATTGGAAGAGATCACTTAGTTTCAAGGGTAATCTCCTAAGCAAACAAATCTTTGTTCTTTATAATTAGCATTCTAAGGCAAATAAGTTCATTAAAAAATCTGATATTTGTTTACACTGCCAAAATGTACAATATATGTACATTGTTTGTTGATGTCAAATTACGAACTTCAAAAGTTAGTTTAAGTTTCTTAAAAAGAAACTTAATGGTTATATTACGTTGATTGAGTGGTTCAATCTCGATCTTTTCCACATAGATCTACTGTCAAATTCATTAATGGTTATATTACGTTGTTCTCCACAATTGTGAGTTTGATTAACTACATTGACCAGATACAAGTGAATGATAAAATACCTAAAACTCACTCATATTTACAAAGTGGTTTAGAGTACCTCAATGCAAAACGCAAAAAAACTCTTATTGTCATGTGTGTCAAGTCTCAGTCGAGATTCTATTTCCTAGATGACACAATTGAGATCATTTGTCTAAAAGACGTCTCTAGTGCTACACTCTAAAAATGTTAAATTAGTTATGTGACATTTCCTAGATGAATAATTTTTTTTTAATGCAGAAAATGTTGATGCGGCAATGGAGGTCCTCAAAAGGAATCTCAAATAGCAGATATCTTCTCGAGACATTTTTTTTAAATGAGCTACGATCTACGTTGGTTATTACATGACATTGATACATCATCAAGATGTGATAAGTACGATATCCGTCTAAGTTAAACAACTAATAAAATGGTCCTAAAGACCAACAAACTTATAAGTTACACCTTTAATAACCCAAATTCAATAACCGTGGATTCCACCTCTTCTTGAATCGACCTCCAGAATTTTAGAAGTTATGTCAACACTATCAACCACTTGGACAACCAAGTCTTGACTTAGAACTAAATGTTGTTATATGAGACCCAAATTAAATTTTGTATTGGAGATATAATATTCCCTCTGGATCTCAGGGTGAATATAGGATTGTATTTGGACTGTTGATCCATCTAGGCTTTACTTGATGAAATGGTGGATTAGTTTGAAATTATGAACCAGACTGTCCAAGAAACCTTCTACTGGATCTGTTGTTTCTGGTATTAAGGTGGTGTTAAAGATCTAAATCGGAATTTTGCTTGTGTAATTTACTTGTTTATTTGAGTTTTCGTATGCATCAATTACCCTAGCAGAATTGTATCTTCAAACAAGTCTTCTTCTAAAATCTAGATTTGTTATTTTAGGTGGAAAAATATTTTGGATACAAATATTTGTTCGTAAATCAAACTTTGTTAGAAGAATACAATCAGGCAAAACAGTTGAATTTAGGAATCACTCATATTTAGATTTCTGATGCACATCTATAAAAAAGAAAAAGACAACCCGAAACAATTCTTCAAAATACTATTTGATTAGTGGCATATTCCAAATTTGTCTAGGGACGCATTCAAAGTCATTCAATTCTGACTAGTTCAAACCACTTAAACATGTTACACTGTCATTATTTTATAAGCGAAAATGCATTAGATTAACGTGTTGAGAAGACACTAAAGACACAGGACACGGTCCACCAAACTCCAAAAGACGAAGAAACTGTATCTAACACGACTTTATCTTGTCCTAATCACCGTATTGCTTAAAGTTTAGGAAGGCTTTAGGAAATGCTATACAAACTTTTATATCCACAAGTCTTAATCTCTTCCTCATCTACAAAGGATGACAGATTGAAGTTCTCTTTGTTATTCAGAACCCTAATATACCACATAATTCGGACAATCACTTCATAGCAATCTGGCAGGATAAGACACAAAAAAAATGTCCCATGATAAATTGAAAAGAATAACTTGTTTTACAGAAAGGTTCTTTTCGAAAAAGTAATCACTAGCTCGTTTGAAAACTTCAAATTTTCTCTTTATTTAAAAAGTAAAATTAAGCCACGATCATTTCTTTAATACGTATATTTTATTTCAATTGGGAGCATTCGCCAGGTCTTATGGCTAGACATATATTTTGGTCAATGGTGTTTATGTTAAAAAAAATATTTTGGTCATTACCTCTCATAGTCTCATATCAATTTGCCTCTATAAATACATGATGGATATAGAGATGAAACTCACAACCACAAGCATATCTCTACACCTCAGTCGAACTAAGGAACTAGTATTAAGCTTTTCAGTTCATCTTTATCTTTGTTTAGTTGATTGATTGCCATGGCGGCCACTAACAACAAAAGCGCTTCGTTGTTTACTTCTTTTGTGTTGGCTCTAGTATTTGTAGCCCTAATGAGTGATTTTGCCAATGCTAGTACTTTCACAGTGTGGAAGCATGAGGGTTGCAAAGGTCCTAAAGCATCAACCAGTGTCTGTGGATCATGTTGGAATATTCCCTTTAATGGTGGATACAGTTTTGACTTCACTAAACAACCCATTAGGTTCTACAACCAGATTCATTGTGGAGGTCCTGTTGTTTTCCGTCTTAACTCCGATATTCGTAAATGTAACAGGTTTCCGTGGAAGAGTCTCAAAATGGTATGCTAGAGGAATTAACCCTAACGAACCGACAAACTTGTTCAAGCATGATCGACTACATCATGCATGACTGTGCGTATTTTATAATAAAGGTCTAAGTATATATAAAATGTACTTACGGATAGTGTGGGCGTGTGTATTTGTCTCTACTTGTTCGTATTTTTTCTTACAAATGTGTGTTGATGAGAATTGAAGTATTTAATGAACAAGAGTCGGACCGTCGTTTTATTATTGTTTTTCTCGATAGATACACACAATTTCTTTTGGAAATGACATAATTCATCTTAATGTAATAAAAGAAAAAGTGAGCTCCTCTAAATTTTCTCCAGTGATTGCATTAGCAATGAGAGCATTAAGAATGAAAAGATGATACATCTCCAAGACAGATTTGCCGCACAACTTAGAATTAGAAGATTAATCAAATAATCAATTGAGAGATTTTGATTAGGTTTTATTTCGTCTCCTAGAAATAGCTTAATTCTATTAAGTTTCACAATCAATTAGAAGATATAAACTAAAATAAATAATAGTACATGATTAAGTGGTGGTTCAATCTCGACCTTTTCCACATAGAGCTACTGTCAAATTCATTAAAGGTTATATTACGTTTTTTTTTTTGGAAACCGACTATGTTGTCGTTACTTTTGGCATTGATACATCAAAGATGTGATAAGCTCGAATCTCGAGCACTCAAACTCTAACATGACCAGGCCTATAGCCCAACTAGATAATGGCCTAAAGCCCAACTACACTACATTATTTATACCCTAATATTCCCAATTCAAATAACTCTCTGGGATTCGAACCTGGGACCTCCAGGGGTTTCTGGAGTTTATGTCAACACCTTGGAACCACTTGGGCTACCAACTGTTGACAATGGTTATATTACGTTGATCTCCACAATTTGTGAGTTTGATTAACTACATTGACCAGATACAAGTGAATGATAAAATACCTAAAACTCACTCATATTTACAGAGTGGTTTAGAGTACCTCTAATGCAGAACTCAAAAAAATTCTAGTTGTCATGTGTGTCAAGTCTCAGTCGAGATTCTATTTCCTAGATGACACAGTAGAGATCATTTGTTCAAAAGACGTCTCTAATGCTACATTCTAAAAATTTTAAAATTACTTTGGTGTCATTTCCTAGATCAATAACTTTTTTTTAATGTAGATGCGGCAATGGAGATCCTCAAATAGCGGATATCTTCTTGAGACATCTTATTATTTTTATTTTGAAAATGAGCTACGATTTACGTTAGTCATTAAATGGCATTGATACATCATCATTCATCAAGATGTGATAAGTCCCGTCTAAGTTAAACCATTAATCAAAGGGTCCTAAAACCCATCAAACTTATTATTTATACCTTTAATAACTCAAATTCTATAATCGTGGATAGGGGTGTACACGAGCCGAGCTCTTAACGAGCTGCTCGAGCTCGGCTCGACTATTGCTCGAGCTCAATTCGACTATTGCTCGTGCTCGATTCGAATAATAACGAGCACGAGCTTAACACGAGCCCAAAATCATGCTCGTTTATGTAAACGAGCCGAACTTTGATCATTCTTTAGTGTATCACGAGCTACTCGTGAACAACTCGTTTAACATACTCTTATAGTATTGTAGTACATATTTACGTATTAGTATTGAAACTTGTACATGAAATATCTACCATTAAACAATTATCGGAATATGAATCATTAATCATTACTATTGTATGTGACAAATGATCATTGAAGTATTTTGATAATTTAGAAAGTTTCCATTTGAAGTATTTTGATAAACGAGCTTAAAAGAATGCGAGCTCGAGTTCTTTCAAACTTATACGAACCGAGCTTGAACAAGTGGACAATTACTCGAACGAGCTCGAGCTCGACAGTCAAATACACGAACCGAGCTTGAACATCTTACTACTCAGCTCGACTCGACTCGACTCGGGTTCACCCCTAATCGTGGATTCCACCTTTTCTGGAAATCGAACTTGTGAACTCCAGGATTGTGGGAGTTGTAAATCGAACTTGTGAACTCCAGGATTTTAGAAGTTATGTCAACACTGTCAACACTATCAACCACTTGGACAACCAAGTCTTGACTTCGAATTAAATGCTGTTACATTATCTCAGACCCAAATTAAGTTTTGCATCGGAGATATAGATGGGAAATTTGATCAAAACTCCCTAAACATTTTGGACTTTGGTGAAAAATGATCAATCAATTTTTTTTAGTGTTTAGCTCCCTGGGTATTTTTTAACTTGCAACACCTTGCGACAACTGCTTTGCAGTAGATTTGGAGCGCCTTGCAACACCTTACAACTGCTTTGCAACACCTTACAACTGTTTTGCAACGTCTTGCAACACATGTGCGATGTCTTACAACGACTTGCAATACCTTTGTAAAACATATTTAGTTTTTAACCAAACAACATACAAATATTTAGGGGTTTTAACAAAAAAATACAAAATTTGAATTCTAACAAATTTTTTTTAACTTGTCTTTTTAACTAAAAAAAAGTTAAAAATTGGGTCTTCGCCCTTATTTCACCTGGAATCTCAGAATGAATTTAGGATTGTATAATTGGACTATTAATCCATCTGGGCTTTACTTGTTTATTTGAGTTATCGTATGCATCAATTACCCTGGTAGAATTGTATCTCAAAAGTTAAAACAAGTCTTCTTCTAAAATATATATTTGTTATTTTAGGTGGAAAGATATTTTGGATACAAATATTTGTTCGTAGATTAGACTTTGTTAGAAGAATATAACCAGGCAAAACAGTTGAATTTAGGAATCACTCATATTTAGATTTCTGATGCACGTCTATATAAAAAAAAAGAGACAACCCTAAACAATTCTCCAACATACTCTATTTGATTAGTGACATATTCCAAATTAGTCTAGGGATGGATTCAAAGTCATTCAATTCTGACTAGTTCAAACTACTTAAACATATTACACTGTCATTTTTTATAA
>BEHA01007771.1:142628-162180 GCA_002897215.1 Eschscholzia californica subsp. californica | reverse complement strand
GTTCCCATCGTTTTGTAAAGATAGATTTAACAAGTGTTATTCTTATTTCATCTATTACGACAAAATATACTATCGAGTCTTTTGTATTAAATCTGTCACAATATTATTACTTGGTGCTCGTATAGCATCATGTTAGAATCACGGTATGATTTTACTTGACCGGTGATCAATAAAAGGCATTTGCTGTGTTGCCATAGAACTGTCTTTGATTGAGAAATATGAAGCTATTGCGTTGAAATCCTTTTCTCTTTATCGGAAGAGAACAATTCGATTTCATATCACAATTGCATCAGTTTCTTGGTCTCACTGTGATACTAACATATGCTTGCTTGAACAGTGAACGCTTGAAGTTCTTAATGTCTTTGTACATGATTCCGTTGAACTTGTTCTTTTATCTGTTCATCATTACTTCAACTTTCATAATGTCACTGTTTAATCTAAGTAGTTTTCGTGGCTTACATACTTGTTCTTCTGCAGGTAAAAAAGTTTCAAGTCGGAGAGATGATCTTCTGGAGCTTGTAGATCATTTTAATGTGAGTGGTTCACTATCTACTTTTTGCCTGATGCTCAATATATCATCATATGTAATTGTTTTGTAATGCTGAAGCAGATTCGTGTTCGTTATATTGCCTAAGAAAGATTATACCATATTGTAAATATCACATGATCCATTTGGCTAATTAAGAACAACATTTAAGTTTCTCCCATCACTAGAATCAATTATTGCAGATACTTCACCGGTAAATCCTTCCGCTAAGTTCTTTTGACTAAGTAGCTGGTGCTTGGACTTTTTCTGGCCCGCTTGAGGGTGGTAGTAAAATTAATGCTATAGCCTAGTTCAGCAAGCCTGGTTTGGGTCGACATACTGAAGGGTTCGAGTTGCCAACGCGATGGACTACTAAGGGACACGCAGTTGGCATAATTAAAATTAAAGCTATAACCTAGTTCAGCAAGGCTGGTTTGGGTCGACATACTGAAGGGTTCGAGTTGCTAGCGCGATGGACTACTTAGGGGCACAAAGTTGGCATAATTAAAGTTGGTGTTGCATTTCACATCTATACCAAGGGAAGATGCATTTTTGACCTTAAACCTAATCATGGAAGAATGCAATTTTCGCTGAATAAGGGGACCATACTTGTTATACCATCAGAGGCTTTAGTAGACGATTGAAGATATTTTGTGGTTGAATCTTGGAAGTCAGTGCCTTCGCATGCATTTGTGATTGTTCAATGAGTGACTGTTAGGATTTGTGAGGCTGTGCATTATGTTAAAACTCTTCCTAATTAGACTGAATTATTTTTTATCCTCCTCATCCTTCTAGTTTATTCTCTTTTTCTTTTTGAAAAATTTGAATGAATGCTGAAAATAACTGTACACGTTCCTAGAGCGTTGTGTTTCTAGTAGATTTGAGGAGATACATACGGGATCTGCACACCATTAATAGAATATTTTGTTGCCGATTAACTCGTACTATTGAAATTACAAGCGAATAGGACTATGTAATTGCAATAGTTTGGAGCATTTTAAAAGCGGGAAGTATTGTTATATTTAAGGGTCACTGATTTTTGTCGCATGCTAGAACTGATACTGTTAAAGTGACTAAATTCCATTGGACCAGAGGACAGAGTTGGGCAAATTCATTGTCTTATTCAGTTACGTGGGTTACTGGGACACAATTATTAGGACTATGTGATCTTTCTTTCTTTTGGGTAAGGGCGGAGGGTTTGTCCTCCGGTCTTAGGGTCTGATGCCCAATGTTGGAATCAGGATCTTTTGCTTTGTACAGCTTTCCGCTTCAATATATTTATTCAGATTTTCATTTTTTAAACAATACATATTAATGTAGGTTTAAATAAAGTATTACCTATGAGCTAAAAGAAAGGTAAGATTCAAATGATCTTAGCAAGTTGTACTGATGTAGTTCTGTAGGTATTACTGTAGTTGTGTACAATGTAGTTAACACCAGAGTAGCCTGTAACACGACCCTTTAGGAGTTTGATGATGCATTTACCCTTTCAGAGGAGAAATTGCTTTGTGTTTGCTGTATTGAGGCCCACGGTGTCGGTGAAGATGTTTCATTTAATTGTAAATGCACAGAATTGATGAAAACTTATTTAACAAGCTTGAACTTTTATTTCCCTATGCATGTTATGTTTTTCTGCATTCTTGCACTTTCTTTTGGTATTTATCTGCAAAGTGCAATATCTCCATTCTATCTTAGTGTCTCTCTGATCCCAGGTATTTTCTCTAGTATCTTGTATATTTAAAGTTCAATGACATGCTCCTCTTTGTGCAGATTGATGTTGAAAATCCGTGTGTAATAATGAGTCAAGACAAAAGTAGAGAATTCTTACATTCTGGAAATGACAAAGAGAAATTTAAGGTGACCGTCTTTTATATTCTATGAGGTTTAGGTCCTTTTGTAGTGTTGGGGTTTTAGTTCAGGAGTGCTTATTGGCCTTTCTACATTTGTAGTTTCTGTCATGGAGAAGAGTTTCTTTTTGTTTACTGATTTGGTAGCTAGGTCTGTACTCGACAGACAGTTGCTTTATATGTACTACTATTTACGTAATTGTGGACTACTATTTACGTAATTGTTGTGCAGTTCTTTTTCAAGGCTACACTTCTTCATCAAGTAAATGAACTACTACAAAATATTAGGCATCTGCTGGATGACGCTAATGCGCAGGTTGATGGGCTGGAGTCTACAATAAGACCCGTCGTAAAGGAACTGAATGAACTGAAAGCAAAGATTAAAAGCATGGAACACGTTGAGGAGATCTCTCAGCAGATACAACAATTAAAAAAGAAACTAGCATGGTCATGGGTATATGATGTTGACAAGCAAATCACGGAACAAGCTTCCAGGATAGAAAAGTTAAAAGAACGTATACCTACATGTCAAGGCAGAATTGATCGGCAGTTGGTAAATGAAATACTTCCTTGTTTTTTCCAAGACATTATTCTTACTTTGTGCCCTCAACATGTCGGTTGAAGTTTATGTTTTTTCAACTGCTTACTGGATGCTGTTTAATTGATTCTTGTTAAATGGCTGAACATTAGGTTCTCTTTTGTGGTAAGGGTCGAGCAAAATTGATGTAAACTCGTCTGAGGTAGCTTTAATGGAGGTTTACTTCGTTATAGTACATATCAGGTCTTCCTAACAAAATCATAAAATCTAAGTCCCAACATAAAGAAAACAAATTCATAATTTGGCATCTGCCTATCTGGTCCTCCAGGAGTAACACTTTTGTATTATCGCCCCTATGTGGTTAACTTTGTTTCGTGTTTAGTCCTTTATGCTTTAGTTTTTCTATTTCTGTAATGGTCTGAACATTGTAAACGTTTTTATTCTATGTTATCTTGCGTTCAAAAAAAAAACTTAAAGAAAACATATCTTCATCGAGCAATAAGTCTCAGTTGTATGTTTGCAGGTAAATCCATGAAAAAGACGTCAAAACATACTAAGGCTCTCTTAAAATTGCTACCCACGATATCTAGCAAATTTAAGACTTCTTGTAGGCATAAGATAAGTAAGTAGTTTAGTTTAGTCATGGTTAGCAAATCTTAGCTGAAGTGGTTCAAAGAACTGCTAAGCTAGTAACCTATATGGAGAAAGATAAACTAGAGGAGAAAAAGTGTAGATCAGAATCATATTATGTTCGCTTGGCCTCTCATTGTTTATATTTAGGATTTCTGACAAATTTAGGATTTCTACCAGGTGTATATTTTGGCAACACCGTTGATCTGCCATGCCTCCAAGGGGCTATATATTTTGGCGCGCCACCTCCCTGATTCATCGCCTTTCACATGACCACATTAAAGTTTGATATTGGTCATTCATATAACTATATTCTACTGTATCTACTAATATATCATTATCTTTTAATTTAATTGACTAGTTTATTATGTATTCTATGATGTGTACATGAAACAACCATACTTTATAATATCAGCTGTTATATAACCATATATCCATGTAATGTAGGTGCCTTGCCCTACTCATCCCGATTCCTCTGCCCTGCCTCGCTTTCTGCGCTTGACAACCTTTCGGGTCAACTGTATAACCTCAATATTCTAAAATGACATAAATTGTTTTAAAGGTTATCCTGATGTTGTAAACAATCTGGCTGTAAGGCTTGATAAATGTTTTTCTCAGTTCCAAGTTACATCCTTCCTGTAACTGATAAATTCCTACCGGGAAAGGTCAATGGTAAAAGCAGAGAGTATATGCTACTTCTATGTGTCTTTTTTTGCATATTTTGGTTTATAATCAGAATCCTGTAAGCTGTAAAATTCGCAACAATTTTATGAGCATTTTATTTATTGTTTTTGGGTCATGATTGCATCTTCTATGTTTGCAGTTAAGCCATTCCGTGCAAATATGCAATGTTGATATAGCTTTACTTCTATGCAACTTATCTTCTTGGCGATGTCTAGTATCACTGGCTTCATTTTGTTCTTCCATGGATTTCTGCGACCTGTGTGCATACATGTTTTGGTGAAGGATTTTGTGTTCGAAATCATTAATGAATAATGTTTTCGTAGTCATTATCTGTATTGTCAAATAGTGCTTTTGTACTTTCCTTTAATTTCAGATTACCTGTCAATTAATATTTGAGGTTCACTTCTATTGGTATTTTGGTAGGCTGAATACCTGTGCTACATCTATTTTACAGGGTAAGGTCGAGGAATTGAACCAACGTCTGAGTGAGAAGAAAAGTCAAATTGCGAGTATGATGGAGAAGACATCAGAGTTTCGAAGAATGAAAGATGAATTACGTCAAGATCTTGCCTTGGTATGTTGGAGCGCTTTGTCTGGAAAGACGAGTAAGAGATATTTAGGAGAGCGTGATTTTGTCTACTTGTCGTACAAATTTAAGTTCCGCATGTGTTTTTAAATAGTAGCTCTTCGGGCTCCTCAATGATCATGAAGAACTTCAATCTTCTTTGCAATGCCGTGAGGCTGTAAATTTCCCCCAAAATTAGGTTGGAAGAAGAAGATGTAGAGTGGAAACATTGATTTAAAAATAACATACTACTATAAATGTGATGGAAACTTAGAACTATGCAATGGAAGCAACATTTAAATACTATGCCGTTTTCTTTTATTCAATCTAGCATCCATCCATGCATGTAATTGATTAGGTCGGTGAACTTACGTCTGTTTTTTATACATCTTATTTCTATTGTGTTTGTACTCCAATTTTTTTTCCTTATTAGTTCCATTGACTATTTTTTTTGTCTTTTTTCTCAGGCTACAAAAGAGAGGCTTGAGCTTGATGAAGAACATAAGCGCAAATCTAGTTTTCTCCAGAAGTTGCTCAAGCGTGTTAGATCGCTTGAGAATCAAATCTATGATTTTCAAGAGCAGCACGTAAAAAATACTCAGGTTCTTATTTCCAACTTGCTAGCTGCTCAGTAAATGTTCACCAAGGAGCTTTATTTAATTGGAACTTTTCTAATGACCTGTTAATTTGCTTTGCATGAGTTTGTTTTACAAGCTTCTTTTTTATTATAAATTTTTCTACATATAACCTACGCTTCTATCCATGTCTAATTTTCTGTAATGTTGGATAATATTTTCCAAAATAAATTTTTTTTTTTTTGAAACTTTGATTGAATTAGAAAGGAAAAAGTATATACAAAAGAATTGGTGGAGTCACATGCGAAGATGTTACTTCATTTCTCCTCCCAATTAGCAATAAAATCAACATACAGAAAACATAGTTTAGGATATCGAAAGAAATTCAGGTAGGAATGACAGTGTTGACGATAACCATCTGATAGCTACGAGATCATTGTGACAAAACATTGTGCTTCATTACTCATTCCTACGTATAATTTTTTATGACTTCTGTGCAGCTTCAGATTTTGCTTCTTTGTATTTGTCTCCTTGTCTTAAAGTTGCTGATGTCGTAGTAGGATAGTTGGTGGTTTCCATCTCCGAGACACTTTGTCGCTTTTTTAAGCTTGGGTCGTCAGTGGTTTCTTTTCTAATACAAGATGAGTTTGACTTCCGTGTTACTGGCTACTAGCACATCTTTAAACTGCAAAAATTAATTATGTGATGGACTTCAGATTTGGATTCTCCATTTTGTTGTATGCAGCTACCTTTAGATTATTGATATTCTTCTAAATCAGTTAAATGTGGTATTAGTTTATGTTTCTTATAATGTTTTACTACAGGCTGAAGAATCTGAAATAGAGGAACAATTATTGGGACTCCAAGGTGAGGTTGACGCAGCTACTTCTTGTCTTACAAGGTCTGCTCCATTATCTGTGTTTGCTTGTCCAGCTTTACACTTTACTTAGCTGCCAGAAAGGATACCTATCAATATATTAATAAGTATTCTACTTTTGTAGGTTGAAGGAAGAAGAGAATGTCCTAGCTGAAGAGCTATCAATGGCAATAAACGCCATTAAACAAATTGCGTCAGAGGTATTATGTAATTGAAATGTGTAATAATAAATTAGTAATTTAATAAGCAAACACAATTATTAATGTAGCAGAGCCGAAGAGCTCCAGAACTAAGATTAAGAACATCAAAATAAGCTAAAAAGAGGAAATAAGCAACAACAGTGGAAGAACGAAGGAAAAATACAAGGAAATATGCAACCTGGGATTATTTTTTATTCGAAAGTGCTAAGCTCCCTCTGATAGGGTACGGTCACCTTAGGAGCCTTCCCAAAATACTTGCTTTAGTAAACAGGGCATGGTTGTAGCATGCAAAAACTATGGATATTTATTTTATTTGGAGGGTAGCTACGTGTTTTATTTGTACATGGGGAACCATTTGGAGGATGTTATCAGTAATATACTGCAGAAAGTGAATGGCTAATTTAAAAGAGGAGGTAAATCAGTTCTTTATGTACTACTTGTGGCAAGAATTTAAAAACCAAAGCACAATTATTTTAGAGAGCATTAGCCACATACTTAAACCCTAATATAGTTGTCTGGCAAATGCAATAAACTTTGAGGATGGAAATGAAATTAAAAGAAAAAGTTTTTAGAAGGCATGACTGCTTACTCTGTCAAGATTCTGGTATTTCTTAGTTCTTCTCTAGATCATCATAGCCCTCGGTTATTTACCTGCAAGATTAATGAAGTTAATAAATAACTACAATTCTTTCAGAGTTCATGACATTGTTTTCTTCTGTTTCGAGTTTTATATGTACGCTTTCTTGGAAAATTTGTACTTCAAGATTGTACTTAGCATTATGCTTCGATGTCTCTAGGTTCAAGATGGTGAAAGAAGGCATGCTGAGATTGTTTCCCATATACGTGATCTGAATCAGCACCGAACTAACAAGGTTTGAGTTCACTGTACTAGATACCCATGTTACTGTAGTTGAAAGCACTAGACTATTTCTGGCACTTATAGGTTTAAATTATGATTAACTGGTTCATTTGTAAGACGGTGGTATAACTGTTCGGTATTTACCTGCAAAACCAAACATCATTTTAAGCAGATTATTACATGTATATAGTCAGGTAAGAGCCTCCAAATTCTTTTTTTTCCTGAAAATTTGTATGAATGTATTTTAATGAGAAGTGGGCATCTTATTTTCTGAGGAGTACCTGGACAACTTTTCAGAAAACACTGGATAGTGAAATTTATCAGTTGCTAATGACACAATAAGCTTGTAGTTTCTTCTATGACTATCCTAACTTCTACTTTTGTCATTGAATATTTTACACGTCCGTTCTTTGTTAGGTGACTGCTTTTGGGGGAGATAGAGTAATTAATCTTTTACGTGCAATTGAAAGGCACCATAGAAGATTCAGAATGCCTCCTATCGGCCCCATTGGGGCTCACGTGGTGAGTAGTTGATGCAGACATTTGCATGCATTTTCCAGATAGATACGATGATGAGTTTGCTTGAATTGGACAATATTTTATTAATGCTGGCTTGACATGCTTTTTTTCATCACCTTTGTTCTTTTTCTTTTGTTTTTTCTAGTTAAGTTCTCCGGTTCTCCATTGAATCACTCAAACTTCTATTCACATAATCTTCTGAACCAAAATTGTCATGGCTGCATATCTCATATTACCATTTTTTACTATTAGAATATTCATGGCTCAGATGTTTCACCTTGGCTTGGGAGATAATAGAATCTTACGAGTTCAATTTATTCCAATCCATATATTGTTTCGTAGTGCATGGTCAGGTCTTAAATCTTTCTCTTGGGCGATGAACTGAGTCAGTTTGCCGTAATAAAAGTCTTCAATGATATCTCAATCCTTATAATGCAGAACCTTGTTGATGGGGATACCTGGGCTTTGGCAGTGGAAAATGCTATAGGGAAATTGCTAAATGCTTTTATTGTCACGGATCATAAAGATTCTCTCCTTTTACGATCATGCGCTAAAGAAGCTAACTACCACTATCTTCAGATTATCATTTATGATTTTTCTAGACCTAGGTAAGTTCAAAATGGTTCAGAGTTTAACATGCATTGATTTCCTCTTGACATTGCTAGTTAATAACTGAATCTGTTTTGTAGGTTGAATATTCCGAATCACATGCTTCCCCAAACTAGGCACCCTACAACACTTTCTGTTCTACAATCAGATAATCCTACTGTAATGAATGTGTTGGTGGATATGGTATTTAGCTGGGTGTAGCCTTTTAGGAAATCCATCTATAGCCAATGTCCCTATATTGTTTGACTAACTAGCTTAGAATTGTGCGTGCAACTTTTGCAGGGTCATGCTGAGAGGCAAGTGCTCGTTAGTAATTACGAAGTTGGGAAGCAGGTTGCATTTGAGCAAAGGGTTTCAAACCTTAAGGAGGTTTATACATCAGAGGGGTTCAGAATGTAAGATATTGAATTTAACTTCTATTTGTTGTAATATAGCAATTGTACTCAATTGTTGTGCATAGGTAGCAAGTGTAGCTAGCACATGCTGCTTAATTGTAAAAATAAGTGAGACTAAAACAAACTGCTTCTTTGCCTTTCAGGTTTTCTCGTTTGTCAGTTCAGACCGTACTTCCTCCAAACAAGAGGATAAGATCTGGCCGGTTATGTGCTTCATTTGATGATCAAATTGTGAACTTTGAGAAGGATGCATCAGTGATGCAGGAGGAAATCAGACAAGCTCGGGTCAGGAAAAGAGCGGCAGATGAAAACATTCAGGATCTTCAGGGGAAACTACAAAGTATAAAAGTAATAATTTTGTCATTCACGTTACTATATAAACTTCTTGAAAGAGTTTCCAATAATGATTGGTTTAGTATGGCTGGAGATGAAGTAAGATTTATCTACCCCTGCTTGGTCAACTTCTTCAACTAGTTGATAATGCAACCGGGTAAGATAACTGATAGCAGCAGATGCCTTAACTTATTTGAAAGCCAAGTAGGGTACCCTATGAAGAAAGTCGGGATTAATCCCCGAGTACTCCCCGACTACTCCTCAGTCCCCATCTTGCCGACTCGACTAGAGGCCAAAACCCTAGTCCCGTGGAATTCCGACTAAATCCCCGACTCGGTCCGACTAGGACCGAGTCGACTAGTCAGGCCAGGCGGGATTAATTAGCTGGCCCTTTTTTTCTTTTGCTCAAATCGACAAAGGTGGTTTAGGATTTGCTCATTCGGCTTCTTCACCCTTGCTCTCCCCACCAAACATCATTCTAACTAGATTGAAGTAATTTGAAGTTTCTTCCTCTCCAGACAAGATTCCAAGTTTCTCTCTCTATCTTCTCAATTCTTTTTAGAACCCAGATTCTACTATTATTCTCTAAAAACTCAAATAAATGTTAGTTTTTTGTGTTTTATACTTCATTAATGTTGTAGAACTTGTTGATATGTTTTCTTCTTAGGGATAAACTTAGTGTTTATACTTCATGAAAGCCCAAATACTTATATTTATACCAATCTATAATTATATATACAAAATAGACTATATATTTATATTCTACGACTAGTCCCGTGTAAATACGACTAGTAGCGACTAAACCTAGTCCTGAGTCCGCCGACTAGTCCCCCTTGCCGACTTTTCCAACATAGAGGGTACCTTCCTCAAAACTCGAGTGTATAGTCTGCAACAGAGATAGGACATTGTTATCATTCATCTTTACTTAACTGCTTATTATTGAGATCTATCTAGTTATCGAAGTGTAATGTGTATAAGGTTTTAAACCTAAAACACATCATTTTGATGGACATACGAAGGATCCTATTTAGAGTTCCTTCCTTCCACTCACAGACTAACAATTCGGCACTCATACATTGAAGTCGTAGGAATTGCGGTGAAAGAATCAAGTTTTAAGTTAGACCTTTAAAAATAATTACAAGGGCAAAGTCGGGGGAAAGTTTGTGTTGAAAGAGGGGAATGATGCAATATCTTTAACGGCATTCCCATGTTATGTCATTTATTTACTTGTTTTGTTTTCTGTTATTGCTACTTGTATTTAATTTACTCGTTGCTTTGTTGGATTATGATTAGATACTACTTTTCTATAACTATCTTTTTGTTGTTTCTATTAGAAACGACGTCTAAACACAGAGAGGGATTTAGAGTCAAAGCAATTAGCCATGCGGGATCTGAAGAATTCTTTTGCTGCGGAGGCTAATGCATCTCCTACATCTAATGTGGATGAGCTCCGTGAAGAAACCATGGTTTTTCTTTTTTGCTTCTAACCCCAGTTTCTTTCAGATATGGTCCATTATTTTGGTCTTTATAATTAACAGTTCTCCTTTTATGATTATCACCTAGAAAATCCAAGAGGAAATAGATGAAAAGAAATTGTTTTTGGAGGAGTTGGAAGTGAGAATTAAGGATTCAGAAGTAAAAGCCAACAACTTAAAACGATCATTTGAGAATCTATGTGGTAAGTTAGTTGGTTAGTTTTTCTCAATGCATTGAGATTATGTCAGTTATATCTATTTATGTTTATAAAATTTCCACGTGTATGTTGGGATAATTAGAGTCAGCAAAAGGAGATGTTGATGCCTTCGAGAAAGCTGAGCGAGAGCTGGTGACCGCTGAAGGAGATCTCTCTTCTGCACAAACGGTATTTGCTGCAAGGTTATTGCAAATGTTTAGTATTATTACTTGATGTCATTGATATCTAATATGCAAAATTTCCCATGCCAGGAGAAATCTCATTATGAAGGGCTCATGCAGAATAAGGTTCTTCCTGATATCAAAGAAGCAGAAACACAATATCAGGAACTTCAGCTTAACCGTCAGGTCTACACCACTTTTAATTATTTATCGAGTGTACAAGCATAAACCTTCACTGTCTGTCTTCTATATATTTGCTAAAACGTGCAGGAGAGCTGTAAGAAGGCGTCCATTATCTGCCCTGAGAGTGAAGTGGAAGCTTTGGGAGGGGTCATAGGTAACACTCCTGAGCAACTTAGCGCACAATTAAACAGACTAAATCAAAGACATCAACAAGAGTCCCAGCGGTAATCTCCTGTGCAAATTCTGAAACCTTGTATAAGTGTTGACTTGTTGTTTGATACTTTGATGTACTTGATGATATTAAGTTTATGGAAGGGATGGTTACTTTTCAGGTACTCAGAATCAATAGAGGACCTAAGAGCGTTATATGAGAAGAAAGAGCGCAAAATTCTGAGAAAGCAACGAACATATGAAGCATATCGCGACAAGTTGAATGTGACTTCTTCTCTTTTTCTCATCTTTTCTTTAGCTATTGAATTGTGATATTGGTCGGTTTATATAAAAAGAATGATTAACAAACGTTAAACAGAGATATTTTTTTATTGTCAACTTTAATCTGAAATTAGTCTTGTAGCTTGAATGAATCAATGATTGACATACTCATGTACAACATTAAAATGATAAAACCTACTAACTACACCTGAAAAACGAAGCAATAACTATAAGTTCCCTCTTTTTTTTGTTTTCCTTTTGAAACAGTTATTGATATTTGTTACTTGCATTATCTAAAGGTTTCAGTTATTGTAAAAATGCTTCATTATGCAGGCGTGTCAGAAAGCACTAGATTTACGTTGGAGTAAATTCCAGAGGAATGCTAGCCTTTTGAAGCGTCAGTTGACTTGGCAGTATGTACATTTCTTCTTTAAGTAGATATTGAACCAGTAACTTACCCTATATGAGTGGTCTATATTTGGACTATGTTTCTTTACAAAATTTTGTTTTTATTTCCTTCATTTTATTTGCAATTTGCATTTCCTCATCTAAGTATTGCATTTCTACTAGATTCAATGGGCATTTGAGGAAAAAGGGAATCAGTGGGCACATTAAAATCAGTTATGAAGAAAAAACCCTTTCGGTGGAAGTAAGTTAACTTGTTCTAAAAGATATATTATATTTTCCGACTTATCAGCACATGTATTAGTGAGTTTCGAAAGTTTGGAAGTACTTCCTCCCTTCGTTATCCCGACTAATTGTTGATTTCCTTCTTATATTTTGAAGATAAAGATGCCACAGGATGCATCCAGCAAAACCGTTCGTGATACTAGAGGCCTTTCAGGTTTTTAATAACATTTTCCTTGTTAATTTAATCAGTAACACAACAATTCCTCAATACAATTCCCCGTGCGAGGAAATATATTTTCATGATATTCGGTTTCTTTATGAAGTTGTGTACATAACTTTGGTGTTCCTCTTTTAGGTGGGGAACGTTCTTTCTCTACTTTATGCTTTGCATTAGCTCTACATGAAATGACAGAGGCTCCATTTAGAGCTATGGATGAGTTTGATGTGTTTATGGTATGGTTTCTGTAAATACATCGTTTATCAGTTATGATGATAATTGTTGCATTGATCATTAGTTTGAGTTGTTCATGGCCCACCCGCTTGTGTTTCAGGACGCTGTTAGTCGGAAGATAAGCTTGGACACTCTGGTGGATTTTGCAGTGAGACAAGGTTCTCAGTGGATATTCATCACACCTCATGATATCAGGTTATCCTTGTAACCATGCAACCTTACACACACACACACACGCACAAGTACTGCTGATATGTCTTGACTTCTTTATTGTAGCCAGCTTATTTGTGTATCTAGGTTCATTACTTCATTTGACGGTCTAGACGACAAATTTAATTTAGTCTTACGTTTGAGATTGCACTTTTATATGGATAGACATACTCGTTTTTCATAATTCTTATATGAAGGTATTTGGTAAAAGAGAAAGCTAACTATTATCACAATAGATTTTGAGAAGCAACTCATAGAAACGAGATACTAATATGGACTAAACTAATTTCTTTTCTATTGAGAAAGAAAAGCCCAATATTTTTTACGGAAAACTGGCAAAAGCTTCCTATCCGAACTTTTCTTTTGTGAAGAAGGATCTACCAAATTTTTGTAGGCTTCAACTTTGTATGCAAGGTCGGGCTTGCACAGTTTTTTTTCCAATGTGAACTTTGCACAAATTCGCTCATGTTGGGTTAGATTTGCTCTGGTTTGCCCAGTTCTATACAGGAGCACAAGGCTGAGAAATATCGACATGTCTTTATTACCAATACAGATGAAATATGAAATCAGTGGGACCAAATTCCTCCATATATATATATATGTATGCATGTAATTTACATAAAATATATATTTGTCATTTCGAAGATTGAATAACAGTGTTTGTTGGTTGTGGTGTGAATTCAGCATGGTGAAATCAACTGACAGAGTTAAGAAGCAGCAGATGGCAGCCCCTCGATCTTGATTTCTGAAGATTGTGGTTTTTTGCTTCTACCAAACGGTTCTCAATGTAAAGCAATCTAATTAAAATATTCTGATCTTTTGTTTAATGGGTAATTTAGTTTAACCTAACTATGACTGATAGTTGTGAACAAAGTGATTTAGATTTTTATATATATGGAAGGATTTTATTATCGAAGAAATTTTTGGGTTTTGTTCTGTGGAAGTTTTAGAGTTGTATGAGCAGACAATGTTTTTAGAAACCTACCTAAAGTCTTACTTTTCTGAGTGAGAAGGATATTACCGATTTACTGGTACACGCCACATTAAGAACATAAGATTAAGCTGATGGCGTGGGGTCTTGCCCGGCCTGTTTATCTGCCTCTAGCAGCTTTAACCACCACGGCACCACCACCACAATCAATCAACCCCATCACCATCATTAGTCCACACCATCTTCTTTATCTCTTATCTTCACACTTTCGTATCTCTACTCTTTTTCTGCAGTGCGCTTTTGCTGTCAACGTCCCTTTTTTTTCTTACAACCCCACTACAGAACCCCCTCCAAACCGTATAGGGTTAGCAGCCGTGGCATTCTGCAGCATATCTTCCTCAGCTTATCTCCTACGCTTGCTCGAGCAGTGGGTTGTGATAGTTATGGTTATGTCCTTTTGATATGGAACACGGTCATGACGGAATTTCAGATGCACTCCTGCCTCTTAAGTCCCCATGGCCCCAAAAGACCAACAATCTTGTGATTTCTGGAAACTTAACCAATTTGGGTAAAACAAACTTTGACGCAGATGAAAAACCAAGAAAATGATAGAATGTCCAAAACTTAAAAATTTCGAAAACTTAAAAATTTCGAAAACTTACGAGAATAATTGAAACACTAAAATTTTATCAATAAACTAAATGAACTAAACAGCTAGTAGATCTCTTTCATATTGTGTAGGGTTTTTCTAAACCTAAACCAAAAGACCATCAAGCCTAGATGTCGACCCACATGGCATCATGTTTACACCCCTTCCCTGCCTCGAGGCGAAGTGGGCTCAAGGTGTCAAGGCGGCTATGCAGACCTCCCTCCACAATCTCGAGTTCACCTCTTTTTTCGCCTCTGGATCAGTGCAGGGTTTAATGTGAAACTCTCGTGTCGGCCCCCATATCAGGGTTCAAGTGGTAAAGTTCTGTCGAGTTGAATACATAATGAGAGAATTCTCTCTTCCCTATAAGAAGAATGCTCTCTAATTTAGAGAGGCTAGAGATAAATTTCCTCAATCACCATAACAACTGCTAAGAGACAGCATGGGACTCAGAGTCTGATAGTCATTTTACGCGATTCAAACCATGAATCTTAATTTAAACTTACTCTGTACCTTACCCAAATGAACTCAGAGTCGGCCAAAATAAAGTTTAACACAAGTTGCACACCAGAGTAAGAGTTAGATAGAAATGAACATAATAAAATCAGACACAAATCAATTCAGATATCGAATATGGTCTTAAATTTGAATTTTAAGAAAATATACTCAACAATTGGAGAGACAGTCTCCTCCACTATTACGGAGAATAGAAAAATCCCCTCCCGGAAAGAGAAGATCGTGAGTTTATTTTTTCTAATTTCTTTTCTTCATTTTAGTGGTGTTAAAAAGATTTATGACAATTTTAATTAATTTCTTTCTAGTTATCTTTGTGGGGCAGTAAAAGTGTAACTAAGTAATCTTATAGAGCATTCTTTAATCTTTACTTCAATTGATCATAAATGATTTGGTCATATGCTTCTTCATGCATGAGAATTTGTGAATGAGTTAAAATGCTAGGAACCGACACAATGAAATGCCCTAGTAACTTCTACACACCGTACTGCCATAATTGCGTTTGATATTTCCATATCATGATCCTACTTCAATTTTATATTAGATTGTTTTTGTTTTTTTAATTCATTTAGATATGAAATCTCGAATAAAATAAAAAAAATATGGATATCTCATTTCGCCCCATAGCTTGTGACCAATTTAGTTTCTCCCCTAGTTTTTGTAAATTTAGATTTGCCCCTCCCAAAAAATAGACCGTCCATTGATTATTGAAAGGAAAATGGTTGTATATACCAAAATAATTTGGCCCAATAGATAAAAAAACTACTAGAATATCAATATGTCATTTGCGATGAACTAATATTGTCTAACGATAGTTAACACGAAATAATTTGACCTAATGACAAAAAAACCCACAAAATTTGTCTACACACGTTGATGAATACTGTAATATTTTGTTTCATATTCACAAACATATCCTTATCTATATAAACGAGTAATTTAAAAAAAATTTGTTTTCATTTCCCCTCAACCAAAAACAACGTGTCTATCTCTCTCCCTCGTACTGCCATTGTTGATTTATAAATGAGAAATCGTCTCTTCTTTATAAGGCAAAAACTGCTTCTTCCCTGTATACTGCTCTTACGAAATTTATTCGTAAAAAACTCTATATACGGTAATATGGACGATTAACACGACTCTCTCTTTCTTCTTTTTTATTTACACAAGTTCATATAAAGATGTCAAAAACTGATCGACAAAATTGTGAACAATTTAGGTGAACCACTTCAAATGATATGCGAAATTTATAAGAATAACAACTTTGGAAAATCACACACACACACTTGAGTATAACTAGATAAAAATGATAAAAATGATAGGGACAACAAAATATATATTTGTAACAGAGTTTAGATGAAATCTTAATAAAAGAGGACTAATTTCAAATTTATGAAAAATATGAAGTCAAAGAAGAAGTTGGTCACGAAAAAGGACCAAAAGAACATCCCTAACAAATACATAATCTCATAAAAAAATTAGTAAGAGGTTTGATCATTGGTTGGATCCTCCATAAATGAAAAAGCAAGTGGACGACAATATCTTCTTATGAATTGATTCTGCTTTTTCTTCCAAACACACTTTCATATAGTCCAAAATTGCTCCCACCCTCTTATCACTACTCATCACTTATTTATTCACAAATTGATTGAAAGATTATACTCTCTCTCTCTCTTCTCAAATTTCTCTCTCTCTCTCTAGGCTATAGCAGAACAAGAATGGGTTCATCCACCACCAGTCCAATTTCACCTAGAAAGTTAAGATCAGATCTCTATTCATTCTCAAACCAAGAAGAAGATTATCCAAACACACCCTTAGTAATATCAGTTCTTGCATCTCTTTTAGAAAGAACAGTGGCAAGAAATGAAAGAGTTACTAGAAAATGTATGTCTTCTAGGAAAGATGATCGGTTGGGAGTTTTCTATTGCAATCAAATACCAGATATAACAATTCAATCTTTCCTCGAAAGAATATTTCGTTACACTCATGTTGCGCCTTCAATTTATGTAGTTGCTTATATCTACATCGATCGCTTTTGTGAAATTCAATCTGATTTTCGAATTACAACTCCGACTGTTCATAGATTTTTGATCACAACTATCATGGTAGCTTCCAAATTTGTTGAGGATAAGTAAGTATATACATATATCCTTAATAAATTTTAATTTATTTTGTTATTTTTTTGTTTGTAGTTTCTATAGTTGAAAAGTTATAAATGCTACAAAATAGACCTACCCGAGACCTGAATAAGAATCAACTGTCAATCGAAACTGAAAGTCTATAAAGACAAACTTAGATAGTTGACTTTGAAAATTGAGACAGTTAATTTTGTGGAGGTCTTTAGTAGACTTAACTTGTAGTCCTCTTCCAGGCTTCCAGCATTATTTTTTTTGGTGTTTTTTAGTCGGTTCGCTTCTCCGTTTAATTTCTCATAGCTTCAGTTTTAATCTAAATAAAATTTTCTTACATTTTTTTTTTGTTGTTGTGCAGAAACTATAGGAATTCTTACTTTGCAAAGATTGGAGGATTAACAACAAAAGAAATGAACAAGTTAGAAATTGAATTTTTATTTTTGATGGGTTTTAAGTTGCATGTAAATATGAGTGTTTTTGAGAGTTATTGTGGTCATTTAGAGAGAGAAGTAAGCATTGGAGGAGGGTATCAAATAGAGAGGACTCTTTGGTTTATGTGTGGTGAATCACAAATGAAATCAGATCTAGAGAGAGAAAACAAATTAAACAATTTTATAAGCTCAAATGTAGTTACACAATAAATAAAGCCTTTAATGTTTTCACATTTTTTTGTCTGTTAGGATGTCAATTGTCAACTCACATGTAATTGAATAAGCTTATTGATACTATTGGATGCAGTTGTTGGAGTTTATGTTCATGCGTTATTAGTTCATATTTTTTAATAAAATTTCAAATATTTTTGTTAGAGTTTTATATCGAAGTTTTTCAAATCAATGACTGAAGTTAAAATAAAATCGACTGTCTTTTCAACTTAGATACTGCTCTAAGCTTATTGAACTTATTTTTCTGGGAGTTAGTTAGTTATGATGGAGCTGTTGGTATTGGTGGAAGTAAATGTTTTTCAATTTTACCCGATCAAGTTATTCAAAATGTTTTAGAGCCTGCAATTGAACATAAACAAATATACCGTAGAATTTTAAGAGGTGGGCAACATGTATGGGTTTTTTTGCAACTTGTGAGGACGGGATTGATGCACGTAAATATTCCATGAAATTGTCGAAAGAGATACTGTATGTTTTTGAGAATCAGATCAGTGATGGTGAAGAAGTGAATGGTCTAAGTAGGTAATTTATTGGGAGATTGTAAAGATGAAGATGGTGGTGTAGGTTGGTGACATGGTGGAGAAGAAGACACATGGGCTTGGGTTGGAGTTATTGATACAGTGGGGGTATTGCTGCCAAAATTCAAGCGTGTGGTAGGCACATGTACCACTTAACTAATAAATGACATAAAAACAAACAAATGGAATTTCAACGAAAACAAAAAAACAAATGGAGGCTAAGCTAGACACATAAAAACAAACAAATCGCTTTCCGCTGATAAACTGTATGCTTTAGCCGAAGGTTGAGATCTCTAAATTGCAGCTCATCTACTTGAGATACCTGAGCAATCAACTTGATCTCTCTTTACTCTCAGCTAGCACTTCATTCAGAGGTCAAGGCGAAGAACTAATTCTTCTTTAGACTAGATAGATAGTTGAGAGTTTTTTTTTGTCTCTCTCTGCTTGATTTGGCAGAGATAGAGCTTCTATTGAGAAAATTGCACACATAATTCTGTTCTAATGAGGTCTTTATATAGCGACTCCTAGAGTCAAAATCCTAATAAAATTAGGTTTCCTTAAAATACCACAAAAATGAAAAGACTTAGAATCCTATTCTGAGTTGTGATTCGTAGATGGGAGTTTTGTCATATCTGGAACATCCCTTTTAATATGGCCGGCTAGGACAATCCCTTTAGTAGGTTGGGCCTGGCTGACCATCAGATCTCACATGGGTATTAGAGAAGAATCATCAAGGGAAAGAAAGAAACAGGTTGAGTAGGAGAGAGAGGGAGAGAATGAGATACTTTAAGCTCAAAATATGCCCCATAAATCACATCTAGTAGACCAAAACCCCCGCGAAGATCTTTTTTATACGCTAAAGCACGACCTTGAGATTATAGAATGTCCGTCTCTACCGGTCACATGTTATAGCAGCGTAAATGTATACATAGCACCAATATAATTATGGGAGATGCAAGAGTGCCCAACTCGGTGCCTACTAAAATGCTGTCCAGCTGACGTGAATTTACTAAAAGACAAAGTTTTTCAAAGTTTAACTACCATGAAGACCACTTTTATTTCTAAACGAGGAAATTCAGACATCTTAGCTGGGCACTCTGTCATTTGAAAAAGATTTAAAAGGATTGCAATTAACTATATGTGTGAAGAGGTATCAACCTCTGACAATGATGATCTCGGTTGAGGCCGAGAGATAGAGAGATCGAGAGAGAGAGAGAGCTCGTCTCGGTTGAG
>BEHA01007771.1:115872-142551 GCA_002897215.1 Eschscholzia californica subsp. californica | reverse complement strand
CCAACCATCTTCTTCTCCAATGGGTCCCTTATGACTTGCCACTATCTCTTTCTTATGGGCTCCTTTTTCTTAAAAGCAAAGGTGTGGTGGAATCAACCTCTTCCTTTATCATCTCTTTTTTCTTCTCCTGATCCAACAACAGACACACTCCCTTTTTCTGATGGAACAAAATGAATCCCTCTGCAAACGGATTATGGCGGGAGAAATACTTTTTGCATCAATCTGAGTGAATGGTAAAACCATCACTTTCTCTCTCTGCCCTTCATTAGCAGTTGGTAGATATTAATTTTGCCAATTTCTTTCTTTTTCTCTTCTTCTTCAACTATTTTAATAGCTTTTAGCATAAACAAATGAAGGGAAGAACTTCCTGTAATTCTTTCCTCCTGTATACTAATTACTATAGATTCATGGAGCTAGCTCTACTGGCCGCCCAGAGTAAAAAGACAAAACCCACTGTTATACAAAAACTGAGGAATGAAATGGAGAAAGGAATTAGTGTTCCAGTCTTGCTTTTTTACTTTTTTTTTTAAATGTTTTAGGGTTTAGCCATCATGTTGGGTTGCTCTACTTTGGAATTATTGACTGATTTTACACTCAACCAATTTTGAATTCTTTATAACACTAATTGACTACTTGTAAGAATAGTCCCACATTGGAGAAGTGATATCTAGCAACCAAGAAAATAATGTCTAGGACCTCTTCAGTCTCCACTCATCACCAATGGGTTTGAGTTGGATGACAATAAACTTGACAGTACTCTTGTATTTCTTCCGTTCTTAACTCAACTTCTCAGTATCTCACTTACAAACCAACTAGTAATTCTACACATTTCTTCACTTACAAAAAAGCTATTGGCCATCCAAAATTGCATAGTTATTAAATTTATCATTAACAAGGTTCCCATTTTCGGGGGCACAATTTCTTTTAAGGCAAACTGAATGACTCGTTATATATTTGTTGATCGTGTTACAACCACAGAGGAGCTAGCGAGTTGGGATGAGCACCAAAATTGCTACTACATCTAGATAGGTGGTGCACGCTAACACCTTCAATTTCCACCTACTCAATTTATAGATTGTAATATGGAATCAGACGCCTCATTAACAAATATAAAACCAGAACAACAACATCATGAAGAAGACAATAAGAATGATGATAGTCAAGATGGTCGGAAGCAGCAGCAACAGGAGGACAGGGAGAGGAAAGGAGTAGGGATAATAAGGAAAACATTGTCAGAATCAAAGAAACTCTGGTTCATAGCTGGACCCTCCATCCTAACCAGCGTTCTCCAATTCTCTCTGGCTGCCATCACTCAGACAGTTGCTGGACGCATTGGTCCTACCGAGCTCGCTGCCGTTGCCATCCAGAACTTAGCCATCTCTGGCATCGGCTTTGGTGCCATGGTATATATATAAATACATCATTTTGTTTCTTTACCAATTTGTCTATCATGAAATATGTATACTTATGCAGACAGGTATGGGAAGTGCACTAGAGACATTGTCAGGGCAAGCATATGGTGCTGGGCAACTGTACATGCTAGGAATATACCTGCAGAGATCATGGATCATTCTCTTCTTCACTGCTATCATCCTGAGTCCCATCAACGTCTTCGCCACTCCCATCCTGACCATTTTTCATCAGAACCGGGACATTGTGGTCGTCGCTGGGAGGTTCTCCAAGATGATGCTCCCACAGCTCTTTGCCTTTGCCATCAATGCACCCATGCAGAAGTTCTTGCAGGCTCAGAGCAAGGTGGTCGCCATGGCCTGGATCTCTGGGGTCGTGGTGGCTCTTCACGCAGTCTTGAGCTGGTTATTCATCATTAAGTTGGGATTGGGCCTTGTTGGAGCAGCTATCACACTCAACTTGGCTTGGTGGCTCATGAATTTGGGCCTTTTCATATATATTACAATCGACTGCACTGACACATGGTCGGGTTTCTCAGGGCTTGCTTTTAGGGATCTGTGGGGTTTTGTCAAGCTCTCGATGGCTTCTGCTATTATGTTGTGGTACCATGCCTTGCTACATTCATATATTACATATTAAAAGAAAAAAAATGTTGCATCTATTGAGAATCTCCAATATATAAATTGAGCAGGTTGGAGTATTGGTTTATAATGATACTGCTACTTCTGATTGGGGCTCTTAAAAACGCTGAGGTTCCTCTAGCTGCTGCCTCTATTTGGTAACTAAGTTTACAATCACATATTGCTCTATTTATCTCTCTCTATGATTAAATTGTGTAGAAGCTTGAAGTACGAACTCCTAATGTGGTGAGATTGATAAAATATAATTTACGTGTATTTGGACAGCTTGAATCTGGATGGATGGTACGTCATGGTGACCCTGGGATTTCTGATAGCCGTAAGGTATGATATATGTAACTGCCTTCATATGTAATTAAATCAATAGATTCTATAACATAATAAGCAAGAAAGAACTATTTAGTGTGAGAGTTTCAAATGAGCTCGGGGCTGGGCAGCCAGGACAGGCCAAGTTTGCAGTGGTAGTTGCAGTGTTCACATCAGTAATCATTGGACTCGTGGTGATGGTTGTCATTTTAACAACGAGGAATGTGTTCCCATCACTCTTCACCAACGATGTTGCCGTCCGTGACAAAGTTATAAAGATCTCTACCCTCCTCGCTATTAGTGTCATTCTCTCTAGCATTCAACCTGTCTTATCAGGTAAAGAATGCGAACATAAACCACTTCTTTATGGAATTAGATATCATATATATTTGTTGTTAATAAGGTTTTAATGTGTGTGTGTAAGTAAGAAGATAAACCAATTCAAATTGGCACATGTGCATGTTTACCTACAGGAGTAGCGATAGGAGCGGGATGGCAGTCGGTTATTGCTTGGGTAAACATAGGATGCTTTCTGGTTGTGGGTCTCGGCAGTGGTATCATTATGGGATATAAGTTCCACCTAGGTGTGCAGGTACCATCGTAATATACATATATACGTATGTATTCATATAATCAGCAAACCTTCCTTAATTATATATGGCACGTGAATCTCAAAACTCCGCTAATAACTTATTAAAAATTCAAATCCTCCTAAAAGACTCCAATTTTTTGTCCTGCAAACTCTAAAATCTATATTTCAAAAGATAATCTCCAACTTATTTATAGGGATAGACTTATCTCGTTCCAATCTTCTCAAGTTACAATTTTGACTTAATCTAGGAAACTGTAGGAATTAAATTATGTGAGAATAGTCCGACATGGGAGAAGGGGTAACTAGCAACCAAGAATATAATGTATAGGTCCTCTCCACTCATTGCCAATTGGTTTTGAGTTGGATGGCCACAAACTTAACATGGTATTAGAGCTAGGCTCACACGTGATAAGCTTAAAAGTCACACGTGCTCCATGTCACCCGAAAAAAAAAAACACGTGTTAGGCTAACCACGCCACACGTGAGGGGGCGTGTGAGAATAGTCCGACATGGGAGAAGGGGTAACTAGCAACCAATAATATAATGTATACGTCCTCGCCACTCATTGCCAATTAGTTTTGAGTTGGATGGCACAAACTTAACAGATTAGACATGATCTAGAGCTAAACAATCATAACAACTTATCTGTAAGATCATGCATTAGATATCAACCACTTATTATGGATTTCAAAACTCTCTAGCTAGTGGAGCCAAGCTGACACCATTCACAGGTCTTCTTGATAATAAGCTAGCTAGCCTTGAACTTCCACAAACTTCTTAGCAGCCATATGACGACCCAGCTTCAAAACTTAGGTAGGCCAAAGTCTTCCGGCCGCTGGGCTTGAGCCTGTGGGCTTACATTTCACTTAGTGAGAACCCAAGAATTTAACACATAAAAGTACATATGTATAATAATACGTGAACCAATGAAATGACAGGGACTTTGGGGTGGAGTACTCATTGGATTTTCTGTGCAAATTATAGTCCTGCTCGTAATCACTTGGAGAACTGACTGGAATAAGGAGGTAAGTCCTTTTCTGGTTAACAATGGAAACCTGTTATCTTTTTTCATTTATGAAGGGCTAGGGGAATGATTCTGGCTGGGTTTATGTAAAAACATAAGAAAAAGAAAATTTAGTCCTATATACAGGTTATAAGAGCACCCTGCAATTTGGATATCCAATTAAACATTCATAACTGATGATTTTATTTTCATACATTTACTCCCGAAAATGTCAATCATTACTTAGGTCAAATTAGTCTAGTGGCCAAAGACCCTCGCCTCCAGTGAACAAGAACTTTGTTTTTTTACCTCAAGAGAAGAAGTTCTAGGCTTTTTGGGTTCAGACTTCAGACTCTCTTAAACAAATTCTGATTATCTATGATCCTCCAAGATGCACTCCTGCAAGGGGTTCGAGTACATATTGGTTGTGCTCGAGCGCTTATGAATTGGTTGATTTTTATCTAATTCGTGCATTTGACTCGTTTGTATGGCCGACTCGATCTGATTCTGGGTCCATTTCGCCCGAACTAAAAAAAGTCATTATATGACATAATCTGAAACGATTCTTGTGCCCCTAACAAAAGCAAGTCGGACTCAGACGACTAAGATTCAGACAAGTTAAATTCTTCTTTTTATTTTTATATTTAGAGCGACTTATTGGTGAGAAAGACTAAATCGAGGTGCGCATATATGCAGGTATCTTTGGCTAGAGATAGGATTGCTGAATGGGGTGGTTCTGCCGCAGCTGCTCCACCAAATGCTGAATGTTGATCCAAGGAGCCACTCATATATGTTTTTGTTGTTGTCACTATTGGGTACTTATGAGCAATCTATTAAACAATTAGTGCTTTATATTTTTAAATGATGAGTATTGATGATCATATGCAATCTCAAGGTTCTTTTAGGGTGCCTTCAATTCTGCACACTGGCACATGTACATGTTGGAAAAAGGGTTGATTTTCTAAGCTGCAGATCCCTCGAAACTGAAAGTCACAACTTTGAGAAACCGATTTTCACTCACTTGTATCCCAAGAAGACTTTTAGGTGGATTATTTTCTTTTCTTTTTTATTGTTTTAGATCCCAACATGTCCATGGATGCTTCATTTCCCTTTTTACAATTCAGCTGTCCTAGAAAGTGTTTTACTTTCTCTCTCTGAATCCTGTCGGTTCACATTTCTCTATCGGGATTCAGGCCGAGCAAAGTATCAGGGTTGTTTTGCTTGGAAAATGACCTTTTGTCTTATCACATACTTTGGTTGGGATTCAGCTGGATGCGACTAGTATCATTGTTATTTTTGCTTTTTTTTTTGAGTTTTCTAAATCTACCCCATCGAAACAAATTTGTAATTGAAGCTTACCGTTGATAATTGGTAACTAATTTTACCTTCCTAAACTTATCATTTTTTTGTCAAAAACATTAGAGGTGTTGGAGAGTTCGAATGAAAGCCCTTGCCCAAAATAATCTCGTAATGTGATTTATGTTAAACGTAATTCCTTATTTTATTATTTGATTTAGTCGTAAATCAGATTGATAGAAATTTATTCCAGATGCAATTTTAAGTAGTTATATCCCATTCGTGTAACACAAACAATACCTTAATTCTTTTATAAAAATAATAAATACAATGAGGTAAGCTCAATTATTAATGATTGAGGGGGTAAATTCAAATACAAATGGGTGGTTAGGAAATAAGATAAAAAAATAAACTCTTTTTTCTTCCAACTTTCATTCAATAATGGAGTACTAATTTTGATTGAAAAGGATGGGTATTCCTTTTGTTTTTCCCACGAGGAAAAGTTAAATATTTGAAATCAAATTAATAGTATAATTCAACTATGATTTTCATTTTCCCGGCAAATGGTATATTTATTTTGTCGGTATTTAACTGTACTCCAATTACCCCCACCTAGTAGGAAAATAAGATGTATATTCTAATATTAACGGGTTTAGAAGCGATGTGAATTACAAGGTCCCGCCAAATTATAAGGTCGTGAATCATGTGAGTCCTTAGACAATATTATATGTTAGTTATCTTGTTGGATAGAATGGAAGTCACTTTCGAGGTATTTCACCCAAATTTTAGGTATAATTGAGGACATTTTACTATGTCACGAGATCGGTCCCACTCCGTAAAACTATGTATTTTATTAATGTTGGAACACATTTATGAATGTGCAAGTTTCTAGTATTTTCAATAAAAACAACCATAATAATAATAGATTTACATGGCTGTCACCTTGAAAGATCACTATAGACAGAATCTGCCCTTTTAATTAAATCCCCTTTTGCTTATATTTCTCACCTAGTTAGTAGTAGTACTCAACTCATTCATGATCCTTTAAATAAATAAATAAAAGAGAGAACTCATTCATGATCTCAATCTCTTTTCTAGGTCAAATTAAGTGGAAGTATAACTAACCACGTTTTCTTTACATATTTAAATTAGATTACAAATAAGAGAAATGCTATTTGGCATTGAAAGAGAACATGGCGAAAGCTGATGTGTCCAACTCCCATTGGTCTAGTCACGTAGAGAGAAAACGCTTCGACCAACGAAGCCAGCCACGTCAACTTTGGGGTTGTGGCCGCGCCACTGTGAGAATAGTCCCACATGGGAGAAGGGGTATCTAGCAACCAAGAATATAAGGTCTAGGTCCTCTCCGCTCATTGTCAATTGGTTTTGAGTTGGATGACCACAAACTTAACATAGTATCAGAGTTAGGCCCACACGTGATAGGTTTAAAAGTCACACGTGCTCCACGTCACAAAAAAAAACACGTGTTAGACTCAAAGAACCCCAACGGGAGCGTGAGAATAGTCCCACATGGGGGAAGGGGTATCAGAGCTAGGCCCACACGTGATAGGTGTTTAAAAGCCACACGTGCTCCACGTCACAAAAAAACACGTATTAGGCTCAAAGAACCCCACATGTAAAGGGGCTTGTGAGAATAGTCCTACATGGGAGAAGGGGTATCTAGCAACCAAGAATATAAGATTTAGGTCCTCTCCACTCATTGCCAATTAGTATTGAGTTGGATGACCACAAACTTAAGAGGCCCTTCACACCAAATAGCTTTCTCTTATTAATTAGTTCATTAGATATTAAACCAACAAGTCAACAACTTGTCTTTAGAATTGAAGTAAAAGTTACAACTTTTTAGTCTGATTGATAAAACAGAACTTGAAAGCTCCTTTAATTATCCATCATCCCTGCAACCAGCTGCTGCTGCTATTGGGGTTCAAGAATCAAGATGGGATCGTGATAATATAATAAGTGGTATTATATCTTACCTCCATAACTTGCAGCCATGTTATTAATGAGAGTAGTTTAATATTGTTCTTAATAAAAACAAACTTCATTAATATAAATGGGTAGAAATCCAGGTCTTAATTATATGATCGTCATTGACATTAGCGGATAACGTGTGGACTGGATCAAAAAATGAATTATATAATCTTTGTATTAAGAAATGATTAATTAGTCTTCGCTTCGGTCTTCGTGTCTTCCGATCCTTCTCTTAATTGCTGGCAGATGGGAAGGAACCTGGTCAATAATATCATAACAATAATGCTGTAAGTAGGTAAGCTAGGCTAGTTATTTTTGTTGATCATCTCTTCATATCTCATCTTTTGTATTTGTTGTTTTAAGGGGGTGTTTTCTCAACACCTTCAACAACATACTTGTGTTTTTGCAACAAATTAGAAAGCCACTACTAGCTTGTCATCATGGCCATGGGTGGTGCTGTTGTCCGTACCTATTCATCGTCGGCAGTTCCTTTGCTTAGCAAGTGGGAGGAGAAGAAGTCGTCGAGATGGGTGGAGGAGATGAAGCTGATCTGGTACATAGCTGGTCCAGCCATTCTAACTTCCCTGTTTCAGTACACTCTAGCCGCTGTTACTCAGACCATGGTTGGTCACGTTGGCACCACGGAGCTTGCAGCTTTCGGAATTCAAAACCTTGTCATTGGTGGAATCGGTTATGGCGTCATGGTACTACTTCTCTTCAATATTAAGTTTCACATATCTTTACTTCAAATCTTTCTTTTTCTCTTCCTAGAAGTCACAACTCCATACAACTAGCTTAATTAATAGATAGTAATCGATCCACCAGACTGCTTGACCGTTATAACAGTACTCACAGTCGGGCCTTCCAGTCGATCAATTATAAAAGATCTGATACTTTTATTGTAGTCCAATTATGTCCAACTAAAGTCAGGATCTTGATCAAGTCTTTAAAAAAAATTCAAGTAATAAATTCATGGCCATGGGCTTCAAATAACTAGTAAATTGTATGGTTGGGTAAATTAAAACAGCTGGGAATGGGAAGTGCATTAGAGACACTATGTGGGCAAGCATATGGAGCAGGGAAGCTGGACATGTTGGGGATATACATGCAGAGATCGTGGGTAATTCTACTGTCTACTGGTGTCATCCTCTCCATCGTTAACGTTTGCGCCACGCCCTTTCTGAAGATGCTAGGTCAGAGTTTGGAGATATCGGAGAAGGCTGGGAAACTATCCATCTGCTTGATACCCCAGCTGTTCGCATACGCCTTCAACTTCCCCATTCAAAAGTTCTTGCAGGCTCAGAGCAAGGTGCTAGCCATGGCATGGATATCTCTAGGGGTGTTGCTGCTTCATACGGTGTTGAGTTGGGTTTTTATCCTAGGCCCACTTCAAATGGGCCTTTCTGGAGCTGCTATCACCCTCAATTTCTCATGGTGGATCCTAGTCATTGCTCAGCTCCTCTACATAGTGTTCTCAGATTCCTGCCGTGAATCTTGGACGGGGTTATCATGGCTTGCTTTTGCTGATTTAGCTGGATTTGTGTGGCTCTCTCTTGCTTCCGCTGTCATGCTCTGGTATGAAGTTGTATCTATGACCAATTGTTCAAATATGTTGAAAAATAGTCCCACATCACTCAACAAGAAAGAAATATTGTCTGAATGAAAATTTGATTCGTGCAGTTTGGAGTATTGGTACTTTATGGTGCTCATTTTGTTGGCCGGACTTCTTAACAACCCAGAGCTTAAAGTTGATGCTGCCGCAATCTGGTAATCTCAATTTCCAATTGTTTACATAAATTATTATATGCTTGACTCTTGCAAATAATTGTAACTCAAATGAGATCCCGCTTCCCGTTTTTCTTCTTTCGTGCAGCATGAATGTTGAAGGATGGTTGTTTATGTTCCCACTTGGTTTCTGTGCAGCTATCAGGTGAGCTCAATCCCATTGTCTCGCCTTTTTCTCCTTGGAGAATAATCTACATTATTAGTGAACTTGTCTAATTAAGTTACATTTTGTTGTTGTTTTGTGCATGGGGTGGGGGATTAGCGTGAGAGTGTCGAATGAGCTAGGAGCACAGAATCCAAAAGCTGCAAAATTTTCAGTTTGGGTAATGGTTTCAATGTCAGTGGCAATGCAAACTGTTTTCGCGCTCATACTATTTATAACAAGAAACGATTTTCCAGCACTGTTTACAAACAATAAGTTGGTTATGGAAGAAGCTAGTAAACTTGCCCTTTTTCTATGTGCATCAATATTGCTCTGTAGTATACAGCCCGTTCTTTCAGGTTTGTGTGACGACAATCCACACATATATACATATATATATATATGGTTATGCGAATGCCTAGTAAGTAAACTAACTAAACAGCAACACGAGTTTGCAGGTGTGGCTATTGGAGCTGGCTGGCAAGCTGTTGTTGCATATATTAACATTGCTTGCTACTATTTATTTGGGTTACCACTTGGTGCTCTTTTGGGCTTCAAATACAATTATGGACTAGAGGTAATACTGAGTTTGAGCTGATACCCGAGTGTTTTCTGGATAAAATATATACTGAATGACATTTTTATTATTAATCGTACGTATGAAGGGATTGTGGACTGGGGTGCTCTCAGGAATGACTTTGCAGACGATTGTCTTGACTATAGTCACTCTGTGCACAAATTGGGATAAAGAGGCAAGTTTGAAATTTAATCATTTTTTCCATGTGGTGGTTTTTTGCTTCCTGGTTCCAAATTCAAGATTTTTGACTGAGAGGGATTGGATTTCAGGCATCATTAGCTAATGAGAGGATATCACATATGGAAAGCTCCGGTAATGGTGGCGACCTTCCTCTAGCCGAAGGCAGTTAAGATCATTTTCTTCGTATTACTCTCTGAAATGACAGTTATACCTTTATTTTGTTACTCTTTCTGAGTTTTATTTTTCGCAGAAGAAGTAAAAGGATAGAGTATGATGCTGATTTGAGGAAACAAGAAAGAAAAAAGCAGCAGCTTTACCGCGCTTTGGTGACATAGGGCTGGCGAGACTTATATATGGGTTCATGGTTGAGTTTTTAATGCTAATTTTGATGTGGTTTTCGTATTCGAAATTTCATTAATTTATTAAGAGCTATGGGAATGATTCTGTCTGGTTTATGTAAAACATAAAAATAATATGTAGTCATGTATACAGGTAGAGCTAACACTGCAATTTGAACATCCAAATAAACATTCATGACTGATGATTTTGTTTTCATGGATTTACTCCCCAAAAATGTCAACCTTTCATTAGGTCAAATTAGTCTAGCGGCCGGAGGCCATCGCCAGGAGTGAACAAGAACTTTGTTCTTTTACCTCAAATTAGGTAAAATTAGTCTAGCGTCCAAAGTCCAGGGGCCAATTAGATGACCAATCGGTGGAAACATCAAACTACAAAACTATTTACAGTGAACTGATGTTGGGGCCAACTTACATGAAAATCTCTGAAAACTTATACGAGCATATAGAAATGTGAGAGATGAAGGGATCGTTTAAAAATTCCTTTCAAGAGTATGTGATGAAGGACATTAAAGAGATTGAAAAACAAAAATAACAGAGAAACGCTTACCGTAAATCTTTACATTTTTCCCTAAACGTTTTGATTATGATCTATTAGCCCAAAAAATAAAGCAATGACGAAATTGGTAGTGTCAAACTCGAAGGCTCTCTAAGTTTCTCGTAAGATGACATGTGACAGAATCCCCCAAAATTTCAATAGCGGATTCGTAAATTCCCCCAAGAGAAGTGTATTAGGTATTTACCACACCACGAGGAGTTTGTGACCCTCGAGCCCCTTGGACGAAAAAAATTCCATATCCTCCAAAGACACGTCACAATGTGATTATAGGTGGTTCGCCAAATTGTCTTCCTTTTTACACAAAATACATCAGCTAATTTATATACTTTCTCGCTTCTCGTAACGGTCTAATTTTGTATTATCTCGTGATATGTCGTCCAAACCAAAAAATCACAATCGTGATGCTCTACTCGATACTTATCCTGCCTAAATAGTTACCGCCCAAATAGTTACCTTTTTCTAAATCATGATCGAACACATATCTGACCGAGATTTGCCCGGAATAAGTGCCAGACGGAAAGACATTTTCCCCAAAAGTTAAACCTTAAAATCCTGAATAGTGTCTTGTGTTGCTTAGAGTAAGAGACGGCCATTTCAAGTTCCTTCTAATGCCGGCGGATTTACCAAGTGACACCGTCTTCATTGATGGAGATAGACAGAAACTTGCTTTGTCTTGTTAATAGAAAACCCTAGATTGAGCTTTCTGTTCCTTCTTTGTCATCTGTCTATCTATCTATTGGGACTGTCTCCGCCAATCGATTGCAAACTCCACGCCTCCAAGGTACAGAGGTACACCCCCTCTCTCTCTCTCTCTCTTTCTCTGTGTAATTGCTTTTGGTTCCATTTCATATGTTGTAGTAGAGCAAATTCAATGATAAAAAGACATCAAGCGAAAACCCTTTTAGCTATAAAATGGAACTATTAGAACCCTTTGATAAAAACATGGATGATGACGATGTGATGGGATTTGACATCGGCTCAGGCGAAGAAGAAGAATTGGTAGAAGAAAACGATGCTGGTGGTGGTTTTGGTATTGATGTGGAGCAACTCGGGAACGATTCTGATTACCAGGAGGAGGAGGAGCTCGAAAATGAGCTTCTATTGTGTACTGATACCGACCTCGAACCCTATGAGGGCATGGAATTCGAATCCGAAGAGGCCGCACGAATATTCTACAATTCTTATGCCCGTCGCATCGGGTTCAGCACCCGCGTCAGTACCTACCATCGTTCCCGCCACGACGACTCCATTATTTGCCGCCAGATTGTTTGCTCCAGGCAAGGTTTCCATCAAGGTCGGGACCGAAACAGTAAGCGCAAGCAGAAACGCCCTCGTGCTGTTGCTCGTGTTGGTTGCAAAGCTATGATCGTTGTCAAGAAGATGAAGATCAATTCTGGTAAATGGGTTGTCTCCAAGATTTGCAAGGAACACAATCACGACCTTGTTCCACCGGATAAAGTGCATTCTCTCCGATCCCATAAACACATTTCTGGTCCAGCTCGGAGTTTGATCGATACCCTTCAAGCTGCCGGTATGGGACCAAGTGGTGTCATGTCTGTCTTGATTAAAGAATCAGGCGGAGCTAAAAATGTGGGGTTTTCAACCGTGGACTACCGCAACTACCTCACTAGCAGGCAGAGACACTTTGGTGGTGGAGCTCAACAGGTACTTGATTATCTAAAGAGATTACAAACTGATGATCCTACTTTCTTTTATGCAATCCAAGGTGACATTGATCACTCTGGGGGTAACATTTTCTGGGCTGATTCTACCTGTAGAATGAACTACCACCACTTTGGGGACACTGTTATTTTTGACACAGTTTATCGAACCAATAGGTATAGAGTCCCCTTTGCTCCCTTCACTGGGTGGAATCATCACGGACAGCCAGTCTTGTTTGGTTGCGCATTACTTCTGAATGAGTCCGAGGCTTCATTCGTCTGGTTATTTCACACGTGGCTTGCTGCTATGTCTGGGAGACATCCAGTCTCAATTACAACTGACCAAGATAGGGTTATAGAGGCAGCTGTTTCTCATGTGTTCCCAGACACTCGGCACCGTTTCTGTAAGTGGAATATTTTTAGAGAAGCCCAAGATAAGTTGTCTACTGTATATCAATCGCACCCGACTTTTGAGATAGAGTTTCGTAAGTGTATTAACACGACCGAGTCAATTGATGAATTTGAATCATCTTGGAATTTGCTTCTTCAGAGATACAATCTTATGAACAACGAATGGCTTCAGTCTATGTACAATGCTCGACTTCAGTGGGTTCCTGCATATTTGCGCGGCACATTTTTCGGAGAGATGTCTGTGACTCAAGGGAGTGATAGCATAAACTCTTTTTTCGATGGGTATGTGAATGCATCGACTACTGTACAGGTGTTGGCAAAGCAATACGAGAAAGCTGTTGCAAGTCGACATGAGAAGGAAGTAAAAGCAGATTATGATACTATTAATACAGCAGCGGTTCTAAAGACACCTTCGCCCATGGAAAAACAAGCAGCAAGTATTTATACAAGGAAGATATTCATAAAATTTCAAGACGAGTTGGTCGAAACTCTTGCTATTACTGCAACACAAATAAAGGATTCAGGGACAATCACTACTTACAGGGTGGCTAAATTTGGGGAAGAACACAAGTCTTATATTGTTAGTTTCCATGTGTTTGAAATGACAGCAAATTGTAGTTGTCAAATGTTTGAGTTTTCAGGCATTATCTGTAGGCACATATTAGCAGTGTTCAGAGTGACAAACGTTCTAACTCTCCCTTCCCATTACATTTTAAAACGGTGGACAAGAAATGCTAAGAGCGGTGTTGTAGTGGATGACAAGGCTCTCGAATTGCCAAATAATTCCAAGGAGACCTCAATTGACCGCTTTAACAATCTACGTCAAGAAGTGATTAAATATATAGAGGAAGGAGCAAAGTCCTCGTATACTTATAATGTGGCAATGGAGGCCCTAAAAGAAGCCATAAAGAAGGTCACAACTGTGAAGAAGCATGGTGCTGGAATAGCACAAGCTGGAAGCCTGCTTACTGGGAGCAGCGGAGAAGTGAATTTGGGTGAGGGAGCCAATGTAGACCAACTTCATTCGTGCTCTGTGGTTAGTTCTTTTTCTGATTATCGTAGTTTACTATGCATTTTATCAAAGTTAGTTATCAATTATGCCTTTCAACATGATTCAGCTCTCTATGAAATTTGTTCATATGGTGTATGAGAAGTGAAACAAGCACCTAAACCATGAAAATTATCTTCGAGAATTTGAAAAAGACAATTATGGCTCATATCCTCTTGGATTGTTTATTTAGTTGCACAATAGAGAATCTTGTTTTTAGCATTGAGTGACCCAGATTCTGATGTTTCTTTGGTGGAATGAATTTTATTAGGTTGAGAAGGAAAGGAAGATTGAGGAACTGGCAAGTGAGCTGGAGAGTGCGAATGAAAGATGTGAAGTATATCGAGCAAATCTTCTAGCGGTTTTGAAGGATATGGAGGAACAGAAGCTTAAGCTGGCAGTCAAAGTGCAAAATGTGAGGCTTGGCTTGAAAGATTAAACCCCATTATGTATGTTTATGTATCACGATAGTTCCATGTGCATAAATAGCAGTCACCCGAATTTTTTTCTTTTTTTCTTCCATTTCTTGTACAAATAATAGAGGAGGGTATGTCATTGATGAACACACTTGCTGATTTATTGTCTGTTCTCTCACTCTCTCTATTCACAAATTTAACCACCAAATCAATTGATTTTATACAACTAAGGCAAGGGTTTGAGTTTTTTCTGAAGGGTAATATATGTATCCGTGTCTCAGAATGCGAGAAGCATTTAAGTTTGTTTCGAGTTCAATTTCATTCCTATGAGACAGACTAGGCGGGGAAGTAATTACAAATCGTTACTCCCATAGTCCCATGGTAGTTAGTTAATGACTTTCTAGGGCAGTTTGAACTTTGCAATTCTAGTAGAGAACTCAAAATTTCCCTACACTAACTTTGGCTTTAATTTCCTACTTGAATGTGTTTCTCATAAGTACCTTCAATTAGCTTCACTAATCAACTTTAAAGAAACTGAGCCTGCAACAGACGATTGAAGATGGGCGCCTCTATAGGCGCCTCCCCGAATTTCTATAGGGGCCTCCCATAGTTGTTTGACCAGCAGTCAACACCCGACACCTATAGGCGCCCCCCATTCGGGCAGACCAGTCCAAGGCCCACAACTTTGTCTCGGACTGGCCCAACCCGAAACAAATCGGACTGGAGAGTCCGACAGTCGTCAACTTCCAAAAACTTGTTTCTAATATCAAAAAGCGTTTTGATTCATCACCAATCAGTTTAGGTTGAGATCAATCAAAATCCACATTTTTTTTTACACTTTCAAATATAGAGATTTGGTTATTTCTTATTCTTGGTTTGATCTTTTTTATAGATTAATGAATCTTTTTTTGCTTAATTTTTGTTTTAAATCTACACATTTTTGAAATTGGACAATATATCTAGGGTTTTTTTTCACCAAATTTTCGAAATTGGATGGTCAATCTAGGGTTTTCAGTTTTGTGTTTAAGATGGTTTATGATAGAGAGAGGAAGTAGAGAGAGAAAGAAGCCAAAGGAGATAGAAAATAGATTATCGTTTTGTGTTAAATCTTTTCTGTTAAATCTTTTTGAAGATGAATGAGTTTTAGTTGGTTGATTTTCAGATTTGGGATAAATTTTTAGATTGAAAGTAGAGAGAGATGAAGAGAAAAACAAAGAAGAGGAGGAGAAGAGGGAGGTGCTCGGGAGGCCCCTATAGTCGGTTAGGGAGGCGCCTACAGAGGGGAGGCCCCTACAGTAGTTTTGGGAGGCGCCTATAGACGCGCCCAGAAGAATGGAAACAACAAACTATTTTGACTAATTCAAACAAGAAAAACTTGACTAAAACAATTGACTACTTTGACTTAACAAAATAATTATTGTATTCTTAAAAGAATCGGTAAATAACTTTATTATGCACGTATTAATTTCCTTATTTATTTATCATCATTTTTATGTTTCGGGATTGCCATTCCTAACAATCATATTTCTTTTACACATGTCAAACACGACTTAACATACAGGTCAATGTGGGAACGGATTCTCTTGTAACAAGAATAGTGATGGAATATTCTATAAAACAGATGAAAGTCGTTTAGAATCTGTCCGCTCACAGCCGTCCAATTTCACTAAAATCCGTATACATCGTTTGTCCATATACCATGCAATTTCGTTGCATCGCATCCTACCATTTTTGCAAACCCACTCTGCAACAGCCGTCCAATTTCACTAAAATCCGTATACATCGTTTGTCCATATACCATGCAATTTCGTTGCATCGCATCCTACCATTTTTGCAAACCCGCTCTGCAACACCAAATCTTAACTGCGATCTCATGGATGTGCAAATGCAAAATTTATTGAACTTGATTATAAATAAAGCAGAAGTTGATTAGATGGTTGTTTAAACACAGATTTGCATGAGGCCTTTAGGGCTCAAATATTAAAAGACCTTGTAAAGTGGATGGGAAAACAAAGAACACTAGCCGTTGGCTAATAGGACCTCACTTTATTCCTATGCAGGAAAGAATACACTTGTAAATTCTCCTTAATTTGAATTTCAAAACATGAGACCGTTATGGTAACGGGCAAATAAAAATCTTCCACGGCTATCTATATAAACAGTTCGAAGGCGTAACCCTTCATTTTATCTTAGGGATTTTAGTTGAGAGAGAAACTAAGAAAGAGAGAGAGAGAGAGAGAGAAAAAGATGGAAACGGGATTTAGAGAGAATCAGAAATCAGCGATGGATGCGTTCGAAAAGCTCGAGAAGGTTGGAGAAGGAACATACGGGAAGGTTTATAGGGCAAGAGAGAAAGCTACTGGTAAAATCGTAGCCCTAAAGAAGACTCGTCTCCATGAAGACGAAGAAGGAGTTCCACCTACTACCCTCCGTGAAGTCTCTATCTTGAGAATGCTTTCCATCGATCCTCATGTCGTCAGGTACTAACTTATCACCATTCTTTTCTTATTTCTAGGGTTTCTTTTTTGTTTCTTGATCCTTTTAATTCAGCCGTTTCATTTCTTGGTTCTTTTATTAGTTTTCTTCTAACTTCTAGGGTTTTGTTTAGATTTTATTCATTTCGCCTTTTACTAGTTTTCTTTTCACTTCTAGGGTTTTGTCTAGATTTTGTTTTGGGGGTTTTCTAAATTCCCCTTTTGCATAAGGGAATCTTTCCCTCCCTTCTTTAATCTTTACCATATTCTTGATTTTTCCTTGCTTATCTTGTTTCATTGTTAACGATTGAACAAATGATGGACCAATTTTGTGTTAATAATCTGATTTTGGGGAAAACAGGTTGTTGGATGTGAAACAAGGTCAGAACAAAGAAGGAAAGACAATCCTTTACCTTGTTTTCGAGTACATGGATACCGATGTTAAGAAGTACATTAGGAGTTTTCGAGCAACTGGAAGTAACATTCCTCCCAAAATTGTCAAGGTAGTAAACACAATCTTTATCTCTCTATCTTTTTTCAACCAAAAAATGTTTTGTATTCTAACTAGTATGAATGAATTGGGGTTGCAGAGTTTGATGTATCAACTGTGCAAAGGTGTAGCATTCTGTCATGGTCATGGAGTACTTCACAGAGATCTTAAGCCTCACAACCTTTTAATGGATCCAAAAACCATGATGCTCAAAATAGCAGACCTCGGGTTAGCTCGAGCTTATACCCTTCCTATGAAGAAGTATACCCACGAGGTAAGTATATATTTCGAACCCATAATTTGAATGAGATTGATGTGAATTTGTAAACAACAATAGAAACTAATAAGAAAGGGGTACTCATTATGAATTTCAGATATTGACACTATGGTATAGGGCACCTGAAGTTCTCCTTGGAGCTACTCACTACTCAACTCCAGTAGATATGTGGTCTGTTGGTTGCATATTCGCCGAACTTGTTACGAATCAAGCACTCTTCCCCGGAGACTCCGAACTTCAACAGCTCCTCCACATTTTCAGGTTTGGGTTTTCAGGCCAACTTTAATTTTCTATCTTGATGTGTAAAATAGAAATGAAGCTAATTTGTTGTAAATGGGGTGATGGGTTTTAGGTTGTTGGGTACTCCAAATGAAGAATTATGGCCAGGAGTAAGCAAATTAATGAACTGGCATGAATACCCACAATGGACTCCACAGAAACTGTCAAAAGCTGTTCCTAATCTGGATGAGAATGGACTTGATCTCCTCTCTGTGAGTGTTCTACTAACCATTTTCATGAGGCCAACTTTATTGTAATTCATTCATTAACCCACTGCCCTTCTCTGTTGTATATATTTACAGCAAATGCTGAAATACGAACCATCGAAGAGGATTTCGGGGAAGAAAGCAATGGAGCATCCTTACTTTGATGATCTGAACAAAGAAGCTCTTTGAATTTGATGTTTATGTTTTGAAATCATCTGACTGCTGCTTTCCTCAAGCATGGATAGGGTTTTGATGATGAATATATGTTGACTCTGTTTCTTTTAGACATTTGTTTGGTTGTAGTAGTAGTATCAAAAACATGAATCAATCGAGTTTTGGTTTCGGATTTTATATACTTTTTGATGATATAATAATATGTGAGACTATTAAATTTTGTGGCTATCCTCAACAATCTTGGCTTTTGAAATGTCCACATGAGACTTAAGAAATATGAAACAGGGAAAAGATTAAGGGGGTTGTTGGACAACCATGGTTGACTTTAATCTAGTTTTCTTTGCCTATTTTGTCTCTTGTTTTCTCTTTCTCTTAATTGAACACCATGTGCTTGGAAAAGTCAGTAATCTAGTTTTTCTTCATTCAAGTTTCCCATCTTTCTTCTTGTACTCTTGCAACTCGACCCTTCATATAGATAAATACCCACGCAGAGAGAGAGGAGAGAACGATTATATGATACGAATGGAACAACAAAAGTACTATCAAGTACTAATCGACAACACCCTACATCATGAGAGGAAGCAATACCAGACATCATCAATACCTACAATAGTAAGAACGAGAAGAAGAGGATTCAGATTAAACGGGAGAATTAGACTTTCAGTAAATGGATTAAGGCGGAGGTTACTTAGTTTTATTAAGGTTTTTAGAAGGAAGTCGTCATCATGCTTGAATCGTTTTAGATTATGTAGGAGAAGATCGTCTTCGGAGTCCCATCACCCTCCTGTTGAGGGAAGGAAGAGGAGGAAGAATAGTAGTACTTGGGTGATTGAGGACAATTATTATATTGATGGAAGAAATTCAACAAGATTGAGATCATATCGTAGTTCAAACTCATTCTATGCTGAAGCCATCTCCGATTGTCTCGAGTTTATCAAGTTGCAATCCTCTTCTCTTCCAGTCACCTCCTCCTCATCAACACCATCATCCTCGGCCAACTTTTGATTCCTTTAGATGAATACACTCATTTGCTTAGCATCCATTTTCTTTTACTTGTGTACATACATACTTTTATGTGGTATATTCTTTAACATCACAATATTTTGAAAATGTAATTTTCTTTTTGAACTGTAATACAAAGTCGAGTTATTTATTTGATCTTGACATGTTTATTTTCAATCTATCTAATATCTTTCTTTCAACTTTTCTTTTCCATTTTTAAGTTATTTCTTAGCAATATCATTTACAGATGTGTTTGCTCTTATCTTGACATGTTTATTTTCAAACTATCTTTCTTAGCAATATCATCTACGGATGTGTTTGTTCCAGTAACTTAACCTAAAAAGGACAGAGTATTCCTTTTTCTTAATATCTTTTGCCGTCCATTGACTATTAGACTTAAAAATTGATTAAACATTTGAGAACAAAGAGCAAACATGTGAATAAAACCAAACTTTCTATTTTTATACATAACAATTGATTCAACATTGAGTTCCTTTTTTACACACCTGCACTCTCTAACCCCTCCCCTCACTTGAGAAATCAAAACCTAAAAAACAATTCATTAGTTAAAACATAAGAAAACGAGTTTGATTTGGGGGAAGAACCACGGCAACTTACAATGGAACAATATTACATACAAGTTTAAAAGGAATGAGAATCGAAAGTATATGATATATTGTGATGCTTTTGTTCTTCTAGGCGGTAACTTTGGACGTATCTTTCGTGGATCGGTTGTATTTCATGTGACTTTTCACAAGCTGTCCTGCTGCAATTGCAGACATTAGAGAAAGCTCACCAGCCAGAACTGAGCCAGCTACTATGCTTGCTAACAACCTTGCATTTGATCCTGCCGACTCCTTGTTTGCACCCTTCACTCCTAGTAGGTTCAAACATGCCGACTGTGATGCCAATTGTGTCCCACCTCCTATTGTTCCGACCTGCATTTTAGAACATTACCCATTAACAACTCCGTACTTATACTGATTAGGAACTCCAATCAATAAAATTTACATTTCTCCCCACATTGACAAAACCCCCAGTTAGGGCACTAAGAAATCAAGCTCGCCTGGATCAGCCTAATAGCTCAGGAATTTACTCAGGTTTGGGGAGGGCATGAGCTAATCACGGGACGAAAGGAGTTACTCTGTGGACTTGGCCGAGTCCACTACAATTCCTACAAACTCAGGCAAACTTCCGAGACAGGGTTCAGCTAAGTAATTCCATGGGAAAATGACATAAGTTCGGCCAATTGACGATCCCAAACCCGACAGCACAAGGCACAATGGTAAAATGACTAGGAGTCCGAAGTCTTAATATGATGTAATTCCGTCAAAAAGAAGATATTATCACCCACCAAGTTCTTCTTGGACCTAATTATTCTATTATTTATTTTCTTTCATGGAGGTAGTTGAGCAGTCCTAAAGCTTGGTTTGTTGTTTATTAACAACTAATAATTGTTTAAATTTAAATGATAATTAAGTAAGAATAAAAGATTGAAGAATATGGGTGTGATGGAAAAGTATATACCTCAATAGAAGGCATGGTGACAGATACGTGAAGATCCTTTCCATTATTAACAGCTTCCATCATGGTGATACAGTGAGAGCTCTCTATGTTCTGTGCTGGATCTTGACCAGTAGCTATGTAAATGGCAGAGACTATATTGCTAGCGTGAGCATTAAAGCCACCCAGAGAACCAGCAATGGCCGAACCAGTTAGGTTCTTAAGCATATTAAGCTCTACCAATGCCGGAACTGTTGTCTTTAATACCTTCCTTACAACTTCGTCCTTGATTATAGCCTCACAAACAACTGATTTACCACGTCCTTCGATCCAATTCACGGCAGCTGGTTTCTTATCCGAACAGAAATTCCCTACATCAAAATAGAACCAAAATTGCATATTGAGGACGAACCTTGAAACTTGACTAACAATCGAAAATAAATAAAAGCTGATGGACTAACCAGAAATCCCGATAACATCCATATCACGGAAATTATTTTGAAGGAAATCTAAGACGTTCTGAACACCCTTGGAAACCATGTTCATACCCATGGCATCTCCAGTGCTGCAACTGAATCTCATGTAAAGGTTCTTCCCCGCAATAGCACATTGTATACCTTGAAGTCTCCCGAATCTGCTTGTTCTGTAACAACGAAAACAACTCGAATTCGTTATATCCTTTCAAAATTATATTCTTACAAAGTTAATAGTATCTAACTTGTGTTATAGGGTGGGTTTTTATTTCTAGATTCTTTTTTGTATTTTATCAGTAGTTGTTATCACATAGATCAAACTCGAGATTAACAGTCAAAACATCGATAACGACAAATACCCAGATTGATACAAACAGATCAAAATCAAATTCCTACCCAAATTTAGTAAAACAAAAGTGAAGCTAACCTGTTAAAGACAACGGCCAAGGTGTCGAAATTGGCAGGATCTTCCATGAAGAATTTGAGATCAGCTGCTCTTTTCGCCGTTTGGAACCTAACAACAGGTGCCCTAGTCATAGCATCCTTGAACAAGACACTTGAAGCACCCCCAGAAATGTAAATGGCTTTACAACCTCTGTTAGTGCTAGCAACCAAACACCCCTCAGTTGTGGCCATGGGCACTGAATACTCTCTCCCATCAAGCAACAATGGTCCTGCAATTCCCACCGGAATCTGAACATACCCAATTGGCATTTCACAACATTGCCCTAAAATTGAATCGTAATCAAACCCATCTAATGGCAACCCATCAAGTGATCTTCCCGTAGTTCTCTCAAGAGCTTGACGACGGATAAAAGCAGCTCGTTTACAATCACCATCAAACACTTTTTCAAGGGAATACGCCGGAATTTCACCTGAAACCACAGATTCGATGATTTTCTCATCTTCTTCTTCTGAAGACGAAGGATGATGAAATTTGAACGTTACTCTTTTGGGAGGAGGGAGAGAGCAATTATCAAGGGAAGCAGGGCATGGACTACTAATATTACTAGGTTTTGTTGTATCCTCTTCTTCTTCTTCATCATCGATGCTGAAGTGATCATCGCGAGTGGCGAAGGATTGAACAAAATCGATGCCGAAGAAGCCAAGGAGATAGATGAAGGAAGCGATAAGAGAAATGATAGCAGCGATTTCGGATAAGTTCACGACGTGAAGAGGTGTTGAAGAACGGATTTTCTCACGCCACCGGAAAAGAAGGAAATAAGCAACGGAGAAGAAGAGGGTGAAAAATACGCCATTGGTAAGGTAGAGAGGGAGAGGAAGAGCATCTGATGCCTTTTTGGTTTCATCAACAGACCTCTTGACTTGATGCCGTTCTTCATGGTCGCCGACGAGACGATTAGCGTTTCTCCGGCGGGCGTCCATGGCTTCTCCGGCGAAAGAGTTTTGGGAGTTATGGGGCTTTTCTTTCTTCTTCCTCCCGGACCTCCCTAATCTTTCTCTCTTCCCCTATATAGTCTTCGGGATATGGATAGAGGAAAAACAACGAAAATGCAATGTGAACAAATTAACAATCAATTTAACAAAAACAAATTTAGAGAGGGAGAGTTGTTAAAGACAATAATGGGGAGGAAAACAACTAAAATGCAATGGAAACAAATGAACAAAACAATGGGAACAAATTTAATAGTCTTGTAGTGTACAAGTGTTCAATGAAATGAGAACAAATTTAATAGTCCTAGTGTATAAGTGTTCAATGAAATGAGAACAAATTTAATATTCGTCTCCAATAAGGTCATGTTTGGCGGACGGGAATGAAATGTGATTCTCAGGAATTGCATTCCCATAACGCGATTCCTAGGAATTAGATCATTCAGTTTGATGTTTGGTTTGACCACGAATAGGAATTCGATTCTCGATGGATTCTTAACTTGGTGTTTGGTTCGTGTAGGAATCGGAATATAATTTTTCGTAAAAGTCTTATTATATCCTTAAACTACATAAACAAAACGTCAATTTTATTATATACTTTAATCAATATTATTTATAATTTTTGAGTTTATAGCCCAAAAAACAGGTCCTAATAAGAGAAATAGTCCTCTATAATCCTATAAAGGGTTTCAAAACCAAAATAATAATATAAGTGGATATCTAGTCCATTTGGTCTCATCTAGAGAGAAAACGCAAATCCCTAGAATTATAAATCATAATTCCTAATCTAACCTTCCTCGTATATTATAACTGATTTATCTTCAAAATTCATAAAGATCTTCTTCCATTTTTATCTACCACATTCTCTCTCCAATCACGTTTCTAAAAAAAAAATATATATATATTATAACTGATTTATCTTTAAAATCCATAAAGATCTTCTTCCATTTTTATATCCCACATTCCCTCTCCAATCACGTTTCTAAACAAAGAAACGTGATTCATTATTTTCAGTAACCGAAACCTCTTTATTATCTCTCTCTAAATCCGATTCACATAACAAAACCTCCATTAAACTCAGAAATCTTGTTTCATCTTCATTGGGTTGTGTTATCTACTATACAGTATGCATAATTTATGATAAATCGCATACTTTATTACGAAAAACATGATTTCAGATTTACATTTCCTAACATATTACCATAATTTATGGTACATAATGGACATGTACGCGTAAAAAACAAGTAATTTATGTCAGAAAATAATCTAAGTATTCAATGGTACATAATGGGCATGCCACACATACATATGATAAATTACGTTGTATACATGACAAACGATGGTTTCCTCGTCATAAATAACACATAATTTACGAACTTGTTTCGTAATTTGTATTCGATGTGTGTTTATGTATGAGTAAAAAAGAAAGTTAAGTGAGAGAAAGTTGATATATATCTTTTGAATATTAACCCCCAACTCACGCTAATTGATCTTAGAAAATATACTCTTTCCAAATCTGAAAGTTAAGTGAGAGAAAGTGATATATAGATTTGGTTTCCAAATCTGAAAGGATGAGAGAGAAAATCTGTTTTGGAAAATATCCATTTTCCAAATCTGTTTTGGAAAATCTGTTTTGGAAAATATCCTTGACCCGTTACTTCCTGTAAAAACCCCCAAATCACGTCCAAATCTTGCCTTTCCAGATTCTTTCTGCCCCCAAATTAAAAACCCGTGAAATATGAAGGTGGGACATTGACGGGACTATGTTTTAGAAAGTGAGGGTTTTTACTTCTATATGGTAAAAGGACTAAAAATCCATTTTTTGGGGAGATTGGATCCTAAACCCTTTTTGAACATTATTTTGGACTATATTGAAGGAGTTGAAGGAGATGTCCTTCGACCAAGGTGACAATGCGAACAATTTGTCGGATAGGACAATTGATGTAGAAGATCATCAAGTCCGATTGATTTAGGGATCGTAGAGTTGTAGCTAGAGACCAACTACGATCGTCGAATTACGAAGTAATTCGCGGCTAACTTCGATCGGATCCTACAATGGGTTACACATAAGAGTGACAAATTGATCTAGGATATGACTAGTGGGAGTGAGATATAATCATGGGAGTGTCCCATAAACATATCTCATAGGCCTAAAAAGGAATTAGGCAAAGATAGTACAAAAAGGCCAAACACAGGGTTTTTGGGCCTAGACCGGTTCGGGTACTTTTAGGACTCGGATTGGGCTGATTTTTGGAGGGACGTTTCCTTATGTTATGAACATTAAATCTGCCAATTTTGGCTGGGTTTGGACGTCATCTCCTTAGGGAATTGAGAAAATATCAATAGTTGCTATTTTCGACTATTTCCCTAAATCTTATTCTAAAGGGTGTTTTAGGAAACCTAAAAGGAGGTGGATTCTTATTAGGGTTCTATATAAACACTCTTAGGGCAGAGAATAAGGTGTGGAATTTCTCTCTAAGCTTTCTTACTCTACCACATCAAGTAGAGAGGAGAAAGTGAGCTAATTCCCCTTACTATCAATCTAGTCAAAGAAGAAGGTGTTCTTCTTTTCCAACCACCATTGGTGTGCTAGCTATACAACAAGGTGGGAGATCAAATTGATTGCTCGTGTCCCAAGTAGAGGAGCTACACTTGAAGCTCTTGGTCTTCTTCAATCAATTCAACTAGTTCGAGGGAAAAGCGATTAAGGTAATCTACTATCTCCATTAGATTAATTACTAGTTTTGCATGTGATCCTGGGGATACTAGTGTAGACATTAGATGTCTTATTTCCGCTATAAACACTAGTATAAGGGTATAAATCCCTACATATATATCCATGGATTATTTATTCAAATTTGTAGATATGAAATAGTAACATGACACACAAATTAAGTAGTATTTAAAAATTTATTTAAAATAAATAAAAGTTACGGCTAAAAACTTTTCGTTTTAAACATTATGAAATCGATTTGAATGAAAAAAGAACAAGATAAAAGGAAAAAAACTAGAGAGAGAGTTACATTTGAGCGAGATAAAGAATTGATATGGTGGTGGCTAACCATAGATTTTTAATCTTTTTTGTTGTGATATTATGTGGAGGACGATTTTAATAATAGTCATTCTAATGTTTTATTAAGATAATTTGGTTAGAAATATTAAAACAAAGCATTCCTGGGAATGGGAATCACAAACCCACCCCGCTCCATGGGTTTGCTATTACCCCATTTTGAGGGAATCTTATTCTCTCGGGAATAGGATTCCCCCTGCATTTCCGCGAGTCAAACAATATCAGGATTGTGATTCACAGGAATCACATTCCATTCTCACGCGATTCACGCGCGCCAAACATGGCCTAAGTGTTCAATGAAATGGGAATAAATTATCAATCGATTTAACAAAAACAAATATAGAGAGTTGGAGTTGTTAAATGCCCACTGGAAGGGAAACATCGAAAATATACTCCAAACAAATTTACAATCAAATCAATAATGCTATAGAAATTTAACAGGGGCTTTCCATAAGTCTAAAATGCAATAGGAACCAATTAACAATCAAATCCATCACATTTTTTATTTTAGTTTATTAACACACCATAAAACATAAATAATATTATCGGTAAATAATTGTACATCTTGTTGCATAATTGTTATTTCATTATTGTGTCACTAAATTTGTATTTTTAATAATATGAATTTCGGCCGCACATGAAAAAAATGTGGATGATCTCGAAAATATGTGTATTTTTTAATAATATGAAATTTCGTAAATTATTGCACATCTTGTTGTATAATTGTTATCTTCGACAACCTACCACCTCAAATTTCCTGTTGATGGGTCGTCAACGCCAAGAGAACATATTAGGGGGAATCGTATTTCCCCATCCAAACCTTATTTTTTCCCTAGGAAATATTATTGTTTACCCAAATCATCCACTAAAAATAGCCGATTTTTGGGACGAACTTTAAGAGAAAAATAATTTAATGCCCGATCATTATTCTGCTGAATCCCAACAAAGGTATATGGTCCGACATGAT
>BEHA01007771.1:77140-110200 GCA_002897215.1 Eschscholzia californica subsp. californica | reverse complement strand
AAAAAAAAAAAAAAAAACTAAAAAGTCTAAAGTTGATGGTGTCAAGAGAGAGAGAGACAGATTAGTTGGTTACCATGGATAAAGTTAACACCAACCCTTTGAAGGTGATCTGAGGAAGGAGATGAAAGACGAAGATCTAATGTTCGAACTTCTCTGGCTCCATTTCTTATGAGCTCGGAACAAAGAGATGAACCCACGAAGCCAAGTCCCCCTGTCACCAAAAATGTATTTCCCACTATCCCCTTGCTCTCGCCTCTATTCATCATCTCTCTCTACCTCTAACTCTCTTCTTCCTTCCCCCCTTTCTCTCTCTTTCTCTCTCTTGATTCAAGTACCCATCTAGTGAATTTTATAATGAGCTAATAAGAGAAACGTGATATTTTCTTAATTGTTTAAAGAAGGTGAAATTTCCCCCATCTAGTCAGAGGAAGAACATGCAGGATCTTCATACAAACACAAACACGCATCTTAGCATGTGTTGCTTTCCTATGCTATAGTGCTATACAAAACGAAACAATCTATATATGTGTCTCTATTTCCTTTCATTTACCCTCCTTGTCTTTTTCTATTTCTTCTCACCTATTTTTATTTTAAGATTTTTCACTCTTCCAACTAAGGACAAGTGATAAATATTACTATAAAACTGTTTATATCTTAAGTATATAAATTTTCAAATTCTTCTTTGTTAAAATTTCAACTACTTCTTTGTAAGTTTTCTAAATTACAAATAAGTAAAGATTCACAATTTGTTGGGTGCCTTTAAGTCATATGGAAGAAAAAATTAACTACCTCTTAGATTGCCTCTAATTTAAGGTTTCTACACTCAAAATAAGAAAAGATTCAAAATTTATTGTGTGGCTTTAGGTAATAGGGAAGAAAGATTTTTTGTAATATTTCAATAAGAAGTGGATTACATTAATTACAACAAATTCCCAAGTTGATTACATTAATGGAAAGTTTGATAAGGCCTCCCTATTTTTGTTAAAGGGCTTCCCCATATACACATTGACTTGGTAAATAGTCATTGACCATGTTTGGCTAAAGGAGCCTCCCATTTAATGTGTTAAAAAACCCACTTTAAGGGTGTGTATCACCCACATTAGCAATCTTCATATCTCAACCCTAAATCTCTCCAAAAAGTTATTCTTCTTCTTTCACTCTTCTTCCATCGAAATTGTCATCCATCGCTGATGACCACTGATAACAAGTTGATTGTCATGTCCAATTACGAGAAATCAAAAAATTGACTACACTAACTTTTTGAAAAACCCAAATTTTCATCTGAATGGGATTCAATTTAGGATACCCATGACAATTAGGGGCAAAACTCTCAAGATGCTTGTCTGGGATCAAACCTAAATTGGATTTAATGATTGTCGAACTTCTATGTCTCTAGATTTGTCGTGATTATTGTACGTGGATCATTGTCAGAAGATATGATGGTGATAGAAATGGTCAACGGAGTGATTAAATTCTAAAAGGGAATTCGGGCTCTCCGAAATGACAAATGAGTTCAGGCCCGTTAAATAACATTTGACTGTGTGGATTTTGGGTTTAAAGTTGTTTTTCAACTAAATTGTGTCGTCGTTCTAAAGCAAAACCTTCAAGAACTGCTTTCAATGTTTTTTTTATAAGTTTTCTTTTTGCTGAAAAATTCTTTATAGTTAGTTTAGAGGGTGTTCATTATATCCTTTCATATCCATGTGAATTTTTTTTGGTTGAAAAATGTCATATGACTTAATCACGATGTATAAAGTATGAAGGGAAGTTTTATAGGGCCTCCCCATTTTTGTCAAAAAGCCTCCCCATAAACCATTTCACTTGAGAAATAATCATTGAGGGGGGCCTTTTAACAAAAATGAGGGGGCCCTATAAAATCTCCCATGTATGGAATCTTTAAAAGAAAAAGTAAAGTGGCTGTGGGTGTCCATTTGAAGGACTGCCGATAAGAAATCCAAAATCGGAGTGGCTAAAAGGGGCGTATTTCATTTGCGCGCCTGAAAAAGACGCTATCCAAACACATCCTCTTGTGATCCTATCTCAACTTCGCGGAACCAGAAGAACCTCCATCTAATTCTGGTAAAACCCTAGCCCTAATTTCCTCCTATGCAGATGTCGATTCAAGATCAGGACTCAAACCCTAAGAAATATTGATGAGATTTTACAGTGTCAATGGCATCAATCTCTACCGTCCTGTCTCTACTCCAATTTCAATCCGTTTCGTTACAGGTAAAAAAAGCAGTTTTCTGTTTTCTCAGCATTGGATCGTAATTTCTTTCAATTTAATTTCCCCGGGAACAAATTTTCTCACGTATTATCATGGGTAGCCTGCAATTTATAATAGGGGGCGAATTTCTACGATTGGGAGCGAAATCAAGGTCAAATTTCAGTTGGGTTCACGGATTTTGAGCTGGAATCCTCGAAAGTTAGACAAGGATTATCCGGTGGTGAAAGTTTTGTGTAGTTTGGAAAGTAGTGACGACAAGCCAGTGAGAAATGAGGTTGATTTGGTGATTAAGGAGACTGTGGATTCAAGAAATCAGCAGCTTAGCAGCAAATTTCAGGGAACCATTAGAGCTGCTACTCCCTATGTTCTAGAGGTATACCCTTTCACTTATGGTCTCAATTAAACTTCTTACGTAAGTTATTGCTTTAGTAATCGAAGAAATATTAAGAGCTCAGAACTGCTAGAAAAATGAGATATTAAAACCAATTCAATCTTAAGAACTTCGGGTAATCTGCTTTAACTGATATCGAAAGGGACTTTAGATCACACTAGCCACTAGGGGCAGTAATCTTAAGAAATGTGGTGAAGAGATTGTTACTTTTTAATTTTTATGCTCTTAGCAATTTAGCATTCAGATGTTATATCATGTTGAAAGTGTCTTGAATTTGGGTAGATGTGTAACCTGGTTTACGGACCTGAGAATTCGTTTTTCCGAAATTTTGGCGCAACCCGTTTACTTATGTTTGACCTAGTTGTATAAAGGGTTGTTATCAATGTAAAGGGTGTATCCTATTTTCGGTTTTGGGGGGAGAGTTAGAGGCGGTCGAGTGCTAGGGTTTTAGTGGTTTTTTTTTGAATTGTCAACGTGCCTCGAACCCGTGACCTCTAAAGTGAAAGACTAAATCTCTTACCACTCCAACCAAGAGTTGTTGGCGGGGGTTTTAGTGAGTTACTAATACTAAACTCATGAAAATCTCCATAATCTTGTTCTTCATTCATAGTGAAAATCATCATGCCATTGTGGGCCGTGGAGTAGGTTTCAGCAACCGAACCACATAAAATCTCTTGTTTTTTATGCGATTGTTTACTTCCATTGTTGTTTTTTTCTTGGTTCGCGTGTTCTCCGTCATAACATTTGAATACCTATGTCTGCTTTACCTCAGATAAAACGGCAGGTTCGGGCAAATTTTGCAACTTTATTATGTATTGCGATTGCTGTTCTAATAATTGCTGTAAGAGAATACGTAGCTGGGAAGTCAAGGTACAACAACCACCATGGTTCTGTTGCTGATCTTGTCAAACGAGGCCAGTTGAGATCTGATAGAAGAGGCATGTATGTTTTCCATCCTTTTTTCATCTATTCTTCCTTCCTACTAATTCGTCTTGATTGATTTCTGAGAAGATTTTCAAAGTCCAATAGCTTTCACGGTTTCACCTGTAAATGAACAGATTAATGGAAGTACAGTTTTGACGTCTTCCTTAGTTTATATATTTATTTGAATGAACAGCTCCTCACCTCTCAAGTACGATGATCCTTTCAACAATCCATTAGTGAAGGTAAGTAAAAGCAGTTCAACCGTAGAAATGTGTGGGAAGGTTTATCGCCTTGCTCCAGTGACTTTGACTGAAGAGGAGCAGTCAAGCCATCAGAAAAGAAGATCAAGAGCATACCAGTGGAAAAGGCCCACCATGTTTATCAAGGAAGGAGATTCTATCCCCCCGGATGTTGACCCTGATACAGTCAGGTGGATCCCGGCTAACCATCCTTTTGCTACTACTGTCAACGACATAGATGAGGATTTGGCGCAAAATAATGTTTTCCAAAAGCATGGCGTTCCGTTTCGCATTAAAGCTGAACACGAAGCATTACAAAAAAAACTTGAATCTCTACAGAGTGTAAGTACTAGTCGAAAACCTCTTTCACTCTAGACGTGTATGCCATCTCTATCAGTATATCGTGTAAACCATTACTGGACGTTAGTGCCGTTTGAAAACAAAACTGAAGACCATATTGAGTTTTAACCATTGTTTTGTGTGTTTATGTGCTGTGCTTTTTCAGGAGCAAAAACTAAATAAAATGGTGATTGATCCAAGCACCGCACATGATTTTGAGCGGCCTTTCAAGTCACCGTCATCTGTAGAACGACAGAAACCCGCTGCCAGTCAAGGAGGTGATTCTTCTACTTCAAACGAAACGGATGCAGCATCTAATCAGGAAGTGAAGAAGCCTTGACATCATCTTGTCCAATGCCCCCTTTGCTGGTCGATCTTATGTATAAGTTCAAACGAAAAACTTCAGTCTTTTTTTAAGGATAATTGTAGGGAATATAATTGAGAAGGGAAATGTAAAAGAGAAGGATTTGTGAATATAAATTTCAGTCTTGTTTTGGTGAATTGTAGTTCGTGTTCTTTTGCACAAGAATAAGAATAAGGGCTTTATATTTGATATGAGAAATTGTACAAGAAGAGTATAAAAACAAAAAACCACGAGGCGAAAACACCTCGCCGACAAAGCTCACCACCATTAGGTTAAATATTTAAATAAAATCCCATCCCCAGAACACTCATCATAAAAGAGCAGAAGCGGCTTCCCCCAGTGTCAGTCATCCTTGGCTGCTTGCTGTTTGGCACCAACAGAGAAGAAATCACTTATAACTTCAAGGGGCATACCCTTTGTCTCAGGTACCTTCAAGAAAACAAATACCCATGATATTATGCAAACAACAGCATATATACCAAAAACACCAGTAAGTCCTACTGAATTCAGCATCAGGGGGAGCGAGTAAGTGACGATGATGTCTCCTGTCCAAAATACAAGTGCACATATGGCAATGCACATACCACGCACCCGAGTTGGGAAAATCTCAGAGCAGAGTATGTTTGGGATGGGTCCAAATCCCATTACGAATACACAAAAGTAAACCACAACACTAACTGTTGATATCGCTGCGTGTACCACTTTGCTCATCTCCACCATGTTAGCTGTTACTAGAGCTACAAGCGCAACTATCAGCACCGGGATTGTCGTAAGCAACAACCTCCTGCGATGAGAGAGAATGTGTAAGCAAATGGGAGCTGAAAGTAACAACCGAAATGAACAAAGAGAAGGAAAAAATTGTACCTTCTGCCAGATACATCCATTAGCCTCATGGCGACAGCAATGCAAGGAAGCATTAAAAAGGTTGTCAAGCCACTTATAAGGAGTGATGCAGAATCAGAACCAATTCCCATGTTAGAAAGAAGAACTGCAACACCTGCCTGCTCAAGAATCTGAGGGGTGTAGTAAAGTATCCCGTTTATACCAGAAAACTGCACAAAGAAGTCACGATGAAGCACGTCAGATATGAAAAACCAAACGGATAATACAACCTTCCGACTTGGAAACAACAAGAATAATTTCTTACTTGCTGAAGGATTTGAATCCCTATTCCAACTATCAATGCATGCTTGACGCCTGGTTCAAAAAGATCGGTCCACTTTGGGCCTTTTCGAGCTGATTCTGATGGATGAACCATATCAAGCCCTAACGATAATGTTTGATGCTGTTCAATATGGTCCTTTGTATATAAAGCAGACTGACTCACCAAAGCGGCAGCTTGAATGAACTCATGAGGAAAATCAGACCCAGGTAGAGAAACATGTGAAGCGCCGCGAGAATCAGGTGCTTGCTCCTTGTGCAAATAAATCCTCTTCAATTCCTCTTCTATCTTTCCATCTTCTCCTTCCTTCTCAGACCATTTCCATGCCAGTTGCCAACCACCACCAATGCCCGTACTGCTTACTTGTTCTCGCTCATCTCCTTGTGTTACAATGGTGTTGTTTCTCGTGCTCAATGGAACAGTCTCATTTTCCATTGTTGTTGGCTGCCGGGAGATCAATGGGCTTTGCAAATCGTCATCGGAATCGGACCTATGAACATCAGATTCATAAATATCACCACCTCTCTGGCTCTCTTCATCCCACTCTTCATCTCTAACATCATCCTCTTCAACATTGAACAGGCTGCCATGGAGCATACTTTTGCTTCCTTGCTCAGGAAGATTCTCATGGATACTATCGAAAAGAGTGACCATATGATCCACAAGTGGGGCACCTGGCATATCAATGCTCCCTTGGCGAGAAACCTGTCCGAAAATACTATGACCAGTGACAGGTTTTGCTATCCAGGAGAGGCCTTCTTCCGGTCCATATAGCTTGATTTGATCCTTAGAAACATCTTGGTCACTATTGATTCCGTAGGCTGGGCGAATAATGTACTCCTCTATAGATGTATCACCACCAAAACCAAGTCCTTCAACCAACAAAGCCAACTCACCTGTACAATAAAAGTAATTCAAGTTATCTGCTCAGAAAAAATGCACTAAACTGATTTTTGACTAAGAAGTGGCATAGAGAAACAAACCTGACACGTCGTCTCTGCCGCGTAATCTCTGCAAAACCTGTTTAGCCTCGACCATTTTCCCTTTACTTACAAGCCACCTCGGCGATTCGGGCAGAAAGAAAACCATTAGTGCAAAGTAAAAGAGAGATGGAATGGAAAGAACCCCAAGCATCAACCTCCAGCTCGGTGAAGCCGTCAAGGACATAGAGAAAACCATACAGTAGGACAAAAACATTCCACCAGAACCAGTGAATTGCGGAAGAGTATTTAATAATCCCCTTATTTCGGAAGGAGCAGTCTCGGAAATATAGACAGGAACAAGAGTAACAACTAGACCAATTCCAAATCCATCGAGAAGTCTTGCCAAGAGGAGGACATAAACATTAGGAGCCCATAACATTACAAGTCCACTAACGAAATAGAGGAGCGACGAGAGTATGAGCATTGGACGTCGACCAACCCGATCTGATATGGGTCCAGAGCATGTCGTAATAACAGTGGCTCCAATTAGTGACATTGCTACAATCAAACCCTCAATAGTGGGTTGACTTTCAAGATTAAATTCCTTCTTTATGTAAAGAACAGAACCTGCAGAAAACCAGGAGATATGAGTGGCATGAATGGTTATCTTTCATTTCACTACAAAGACAAGAGTCGAAAATCAGCAAGAAAAAAGTAGTATAAGAAAAGGCATTACCTGCAATAGTAGCATTGTCCCATCCTTGCAACATGTTCCCAATGGAAGCAGCAATAGCTACAAACACAGCACCCTTCATCTTGAAACCACAGACAGCACTATCAGGACAAATGGAATGAATGTGAAGATAGGGGGAGAGATGAACCCATTTTTATGAAGGCCAGAGTAGAGAGAGAGAAATCATATACTTGACCAGATCAAAAGGAATGGAGAAATCATTCATGCTGACTCAAGATTTGATCATCACTCACATTCATCTTATCTTCAACAACAATGGGTATCACGTCCTTTTCTTATATATGATCCAAACTAACAATGTCTTGTTAAAAAAAATGAAGATCTATTGACTCAAGATTACATATAATCTCATTATTCTGATTTTTCAGTTAGTGAAGTAAATGACATTAAAGAAAAGAATTGTCAACATTCTTTAACAAATAAAAGGAGAGGAGAAAGCAAGATCCAGCTGATACTAGCAGCAGGAGCAGCGTGCATGCTTACCACTCCTCCTATATTCTTTGACCCCTTCAATAGTGGACACCCACTAATGTTCATAAACCTAGCTTGTGGCCTGTGGGAGACTATTAGATTTTGTCCAAAACATTTTGTTAAGAAGAATATACAAAATGAAAAGGACGCGGCTTTTGGTGCTTTCCTTGCATAAAAGATCCCTTATACTATTCGACATTGTCTAAGTACTTTTTACTTATATTCCAATAATGATGATAACTACCTCATCCATATTAGACTTCCATCCTATCCTGTATATATATATAATATAATGAAAAGTTGATTATGCTTCTACTTATTCTTAACTATATCTAGTAGACAAGAATTCAATAGTATTTGGTATATGTGACTAGACAGCAAAGATATGTGTCATGACATTGTCAGAGTCGAATTGGCATTATCCCCGGTCTTGTAAGAGTTTGAATGGGCGGTTATCGAGCTTATCACATTTTTGATGTATCAATGTCAAATGTAATGCCTACCGTTGATAGTAGTCACTTTCCAAAAAAAAAGTCGAGGAATAGAACTCGTGTATTCTATAAGTAAAAGATAAATAAGGAATGTTGCTTCCATGTGGGACATGTAATTAAGGAATGTGTTGGGGGAACAACGAAACCGAGATCGGTTTTATTAGACTGAAAACCACGTCACTGCGTCACTCCGAGACTGTAGAAAAAACATTTTGTTCAATAATCTGCTCGGCTTGGTAACAGTTTATGTCATCAACATTTCGAGTTACCGACAACATTAATTACTCCCTCTCTTCCACGAATATTCATTATCGCTTGATTGTCTTGTGTTCCCTTATACCATCCGGATTTATATAAAGCCAACTTATAGGGAAGTTTGTACTTTATCTTCAAAGACTCCCTATTTAATTAAAAAAAATTGGTGAAAAATCAGAGGCATAATGTAAAGACATAAAAGAAAATTTTATTTTAGGTAATTCATTTCGGCCCCTAGATACGACCTACTCACCAAGATGGTGATCAGAAGTTGACTACCTTCCCAAGATGACCCATGGAATGTATATTCCTCACTCGACTATAGCTTCTAAAAACTCATGAAATTGACTTGGGTTACTGCTCATTAGCAAAATGTATAAAATAGAAATGTCCATTCCTTATGAACACGTACCATGAAATTGTCTTAAAGATAATCGACTACTACGCAACAAGGGGCATAAAAATAACCCTAAATGTTATTAACATAAAATCGATACATTTTCACTTGTTACATCTCTGGATCGAGGGACCTCCCAATTTTGATAGTGGACAAACTTTTTTATGTTTATGAATTTGAAACTTTTGGTCATAACGTGGACAAGTACATCCATTCCCTCTGATCCTCTCCTTTTCTTTTTTGTTCTTGGATCAGTATCTCATCTCTCCCTCTAATAAACTACCTTCTCCGACAAATCCTCTGGTCAATTTTTGCAAAAGCATGAATGTACCAACTTCTCTCTTTCTATATATCTGGATGGTGTATATTAAATCCAAAAGCCCTTACTATAATAAGCAATTCAGCCAATCTCATCACTACAACCAAGGAGAAGAATATGGGGTAATCATCTTTTCTTTTTTGCCCCATCACTCTCATGAAAGAAAGACCCTCTTTTTTACCATTTTAGATTTCACCACCACCATTCTCCCTCTCTTTATTCCCTTCTTCAATGCTTACAACAATTTTGTTTTTCTTTATTAATTAGATTAGATGTTGATAATGATATCTGGTTTTTAAAAAAAAAAGTCTGGGTATTTTTTGTTTTGATGAATAAGGAGGGAGAAAGTCTGGGTATTAGATATTAAGATTGCTGATAGTAGATAATTAATCAATCCCCATTGTTTCATGGGCAATTCATGCCGTGGGTCTTTCGGAAGAAAACATTTTCAGGGCTATAATGAGCCCCAAGATTTAACCTGGCATACTTGTGATCATCATACTAATAACAATTCTGATAACTCTTCCCCACCACCAAATACCCATCATCATATAATTGCACAGTTTATCTCTAGGGAAACAACCCCTACTTCTTCTAAGAGAGATACTCATTTTAGCAGCCCTACCAAAAAAAACACCACCAACATGAGGAAAGGAGGTGGTTCTGTAGACAATGAGGATTGTTATGTATTAGGCCGAAAAACTCCCAATATTCGTACTCATTACGGATTTGGTCGTAAATTAGGACAAGGCCAATTCGGCACTACTTATTTGGTTACCGAACATACCACCCGTAACGAGTACGCTTGTAAATCGATAGCTAAGAGGAAATTGGTTTCAAAAGAGGATTTGGATGATATTAGGAGGGAGATTCAGATAATGCACCATCTTTCTGGTCACAGTAATATTGTGGCGATTAAAGGCGCTTATGAAGATTCGCTATATGTCCATATAGTGATGGAGTTGTGTAGTGGGGGTGAATTGTTTGATAGAATCATTAAGAGGGGTCATTACAGTGAGAGGAAAGCAGCTGAGTTGACTAGAATTATTGTTGGGGTTGTTGAGTCGTGTCATTCTCTTGGCGTTATGCACAGAGATTTGAAACCAGAGAACTTCTTGCTCCTTAATCAGGATGATGATTTCTCTCTCAAAGCCATTGATTTTGGACTTTCTGTTTTCTTCAAACCAGGTAATAAACAATAATTAATAACTTTTTACCGTTTCCTGCTTATCCCTTTTGTTCGGATAGATGCATGTTTAGGAGTCTAAAAGATCAGGATTTAGTGTTCAAAATTGTATCGAGAAGCAATTCGAGGATGTCATAGGTAAGTAGTATATGTTTTTTAGGATGAGATTTCACTCGTCTGAGTGGCTGACTCGGACTGAGTTTGTTTGGCTCAATTTGAATCAGGAATACATAAATCTGAATCGAGAATACTTTAGGCAATAGTGAATTGTGACCTGTAACGGTGACGTTACTTGTATTTGAAACTCGATAATTCCAGGTCAGATATTCAGCGATGTGGTAGGGAGTCCGTATTATGTTGCTCCTGAGGTACTCTGTAAGCATTATGGGCCAGAAGCAGATGTCTGGACGGCTGGGGTCATATTGTATATATTGTTGAGTGGTGTGCCACCTTTTTGGGCAGGTACGTGCAAACCTTTTATATCCATATTTATCTTTTCTTACCGATTACAGGAAAGGGATGCTTGGTTTGGGTTCTAAAAGTTTACTTGTTCGTCGAATTCTTCAGAAACACAGCAAGGAATATTTGATGCAGTGCTGAAGGGAGTGATTGACTTTGATTCTGACCCATGGCCTGTAATCTCAGACAGTGCCAAGGATCTTATCCAGAAGATGCTCTGTTCTCAGCCTCAAGATCGCTTGACTGCTCATGAAGTGCTATGTATGTTACCTATTTGGCATGCTATATCTATTCAAATGCGTCACTATTGGTTACTAGTGCAAATTAACAACTGTCGGACTTCTCGATATTTTTGTTGGTGTGTGACCTTAGTTATTAGAATAGTAGAAGTTGATATGTCGTCCTCCTCTTCCTTTGTGAAGCCCAAGTAGGAAGGATGACACTTCTGTTATTTAATAAAGTTTTCGCGAAGTTCTATTACCATCAAATCATATTTTCCTTTTCCCTTCAATGTAAATCTCAGGCCATCCTTGGATTTGTGAAAATGGAGTTGCTCCTGACCGTGCATTGGATCCAGCAGTTCTTTCTCGCCTTAAACAATTCTCGGCTATGAATAAGTTGAAGAAGATGGCTTTACGGGTGAGTTTATTGTTTCATCTCAGTTATGCTTAATGCAACTTTCCATGCTCCCAGTTGACGCTAAATACTGCAAGTTCAGATAAAGTATCACGGTTTTTGTTTCTGCCTTAATTGTTTTATGGCATCAACGAGTTCCTTTCTTTGTTTATGTAGCTTCTTTTTAGTATATTTGGTTGGTTTGTTCTTTATTATGGTCAGAATTTGGGGATTAATGTGAAGAATCTACGTGTATGTCTATCTCCAGGTAATAGCTGAAAGTTTGTCTGAGGAGGAGATTGCTGGTCTAAAAGAGATGTTTAAGGCAATGGATACTGACAACAGTGGTGCCATCACATTCGATGAACTTAAAGCTGGTTTGAGAAGATACGGCTCCACCTTGAAGGAGTCTGAGATCCGTGATCTTATGGATGCTGTAAGATATGCATATATTTCTTCCAATTAATACAATTTAAGCCCCAGATGTTGTTTTTATCTTTACGTATCGATTATTTTATAAATTTATTCCATTTTTTGGTACATACCTTCAGAAAATGAACTAGTTATTTGTGTCTTTTAGGCGGATGTGGACAATAGTGGGACCATCGACTACGGTGAATTTATCGCAGCAACGGTTCATCTTAACAAGCTAGAAAGGGAAGAACATTTAGTAGCTGCATTCTCATACTTCGACAAAGATGGTAGTGGTTATATTACCATTGACGAACTCCAACATGCCTGCATAGAACATAACATGACAGACGTTGTTCTTGATGATATTATCAAAGAAGTCGATCAAGATAATGTAAGTTTGGGAGCCTTTCCTAAAGTTGGTTTTTCAGTTTGATTTAAGCTAATTTTCGGTTTTGTTGTGATGGGTGGTTCCGATACAGGATGGAAGGATAGACTATGGTGAGTTTGTGGCAATGATGACGAAAGGGAGTGGAGGAGGAGCATTAGGGAGGCGAACCATGCGTAATAGTATGAAATTGACCACCAGCAGCAGCAGAAGAGATTCACCTCGAGCAGCTGGAGGAGGTCGCTAAACCTTGATTGTTTCTGTACAACAAGTTGAGATTCAGATAAGTTGTTGGTGGTGAACGATTGAGTCCTGTAGCAATTCTCTTATTGGAACCTAATATCTGTACAGACAAACTTCGACTAACTGTTCGTATAACAGCAACTTAGGCGGAAATCATATGCCCCTCAGGGATGGATTTTCATCTGACCACTTTTAGCTGATACCCCCCACCCATGCCTATTTGTTGCTGAAATGTGTGTTGATTTAGTACATTTTTTCAATATGTGAAGAAGCTCTTTGTTTTGCTCATTGTTGAGAACTTGCTCTCACTAGGGCCATAGAATATTCTTTTGTATTTTACGAATTTCATGTTCTATGTATCATCACTTCATAATATTGTCCAGTATGCGTTGTCAAATGTTTAGAATAGATCACCCACTTCCAAAACCATGTTCTTTTTTTATAGTGAAACTGATCAATTACGATTGTGATAGTCTGCCCAACCGCCAAGCGCTGTCCCGGCAGAATTCAGACCGGAGACGTGTAGGATTTATGGAGAGTACTCTCACTTTCTCCTTCTAAATCCAGACCACATACCTAAGTCTGGGATTCTATAGTACTTCGTCATAGAATCAATTCTGGTTTTGGACTCAATGTCCACCCAACCACATTCCAAACTCCTAATATTCATCTTGTATCAAATTCCAATTCTCTCTCACACAATTTGTACTTGAAAAAGAATTTCCTCAATATATTTGCCAAGAAAAAAGAGAACTGAAAGTTCATTGAAGTAATGAAGAAATGGTAAAAACTGGTATAATCTATAATTCTATATATATTTAAGAGAGGAGAATCAAGTTCATAAATGTACTAGTATAGAAGATAACAATCACCGACTTCCTAAAGTACAAAATTGACATACCCTCATCCATATATTTCCTCTCATTTCTTTTTTCTGCCTGACGTGTGAACATTTCGTATCTTTCGAGTCCGAAAAACATTACAAAAGATGTGTAAAAGAACAAATCATGTGAAACAGAATCAAGTAAGGAACAGCGGTAAGTACATTATCTGTCGCCGAGCCCTTCGGATGTTGATATTGTTTGTCTCTGCACAAGCTGAATTCCTCTGCAAAAAAAGATAACTAAATATAGTTAATGTGTTTGAAGTCAATAGAACCTGAAGGGCACCTAATACTTAGTAATGTTGGCCCAAATAATGGAGAAACTTGTGATTTTATCAAACTATTGTACAAAAGTACAGAACAACTCATGTTTCGGATGCTTTTTCTCAACAAGTCTTAAGAAAAGCAGTATCCTGGGAAGTGATGGATCCTTTTATAGTTAGGTTCTGTAAGAAACTTCAGAAACAAGATTATATACCGTATAAGTATATAACGATTGAAGTAAAGAATTCCACAGATGGAAATAAACAGAATGGGAAAACTTACTTTAAGCGATCCTTTGTCCCCTACCCGTGTATGGATTTCAAATAGCTTCGACACATTCTAAGCGATCAACCTTTCTCTTGTTAGACTTTGAAAAAAAGCAAAACTGTGCCCAATTCTTTTTTTGCTTAACTGGTTGTAACTTGATATCACGGTTAGCAACACTTTCAGCCATGTACTCAACAACAGCCTGAAAAGCCAGTAACTTCATTAGTTTTCAAAATAGGAAATATACTACACTCAAATTTGCGTAAAAAGAAAGGGTATTTTTACTTGTGCACCCTTTTCAATAATATATCTTGGCGGCACTTCTAGAGGATTTTGTCCCGCATGAAGAACTCGTAAACATGATAGGATACTGAATGAGTCTGGAAGTACACGAATCTGATTATTGCTGATATCCAACTCTTCCAACATCTCAAGATTCCCAATAGATTTTGGTAAGGATCTCAAATCCGCGAAATTGTTTCCTACATTGAGTTTTAAGAGTGAAGTAGCAAGGCACAAACTCTCCGGTACAGATTCCAGCTCATTGAAGCTAATGTCGAGCTCTTTTAGTTTCGACATAGATGCCATTGTAGTCGGCAGTTGTTTTATGTTATTGTACCTTATAGTCAAAATCTCCAACGACTCTACCCTTCCCACGGCTTCTGGAAGGGCTTTGAGCCTATTATAATCGGCTCGGAGCTCAACAAGTGAAGAACAATGACCAATAGTATGTGGTAATTCATCGATATCATTAGTTTCAACATTCAACTTCTTCAAGCTTACGAGATTCCCAATTGATTCCGGGAGTGATTGCATCCTGTTTGAGCTAAGATCAATCTCTTCGAGACGTGATAATTTACATAGAGTAGGAGGAACATCTGTTAACTGGTTCCCTCTTAAATCAAGAAAAACCAAACTGAAAAGATCTCCAATGGTATCAGGAAGTTGTATGATTCTATTCGAGTGCAAATCCAATCTGGTTAAAGAAGAAAGACCTCCAATTTTTGTGGGTAAGATAGTAAGTCGATTCTCAGACAAATCGAGAGTTATCAAACCTGATAACTTGCCGATTGAATCGGGTAACCATTCTATTTGATCCATTAATTTGTTTTGAAGGTCGATATCTTTCGCTCCTTTCTTCAATGAGACCTCAATTAAACTAGCAAGTTTTATCAGACTCAATTTCTCACCACCTTGACCTATTCCAACCAATTCAAACAGAGCACAAGTGGAAACCAATTATGGTAAGAATTTCTAATTAATCTAACAATACTAATCAAGCAAGAAAAAAACAAAACGAAATTATTATAATACTAAACTAAGCTCAAATTTTTAGAATCTTTTGACTTAATCAGCAATTTTGAATCGAGTAAACCAATTAATATCATAATTAGGGATTGATTGAAACTGACCGGATAATATAGCAGGTTTAAGAGAGGAATCGACAATTTGTGGAACAGGGGATCGAATCCCTAACCCTAACCCATCGGAGTAAGAAAGAATCCCCTTCCCTTTCAAAGCATAACTACCGTCCAGATTAGAGAACCGTTGGGAAACCGACGAGGAAGAAGAAGAAGAAGAAGCCATAACAGAAGATGAAGAGGGCGAAAATCCGGCCGAGACACATTGTGATGCTCTTTGAAGAAATTCGTCGAATAGAGAATGAACAATTTCTAGGTCAAGAAGTTTTAATGCTTCTCTTTTCTCTTCTTTACTATGAAAAAACACTAAATTCTTCTGCATCTCTTGTAATACAAACAAAAGTTCATCAGGAACTTGAGAATTCTTTTTCTGTTGTTTTATAGTAATTGCTTCAATTCGTGATTGTTCTTCCTTTTCAACATTCAAAATCAAATCTTTAGCTGCTTCTACCTCTTCTAAATCTGGTCTAACTGGTAAAGATCTGTGAATTCTCATGATCTCTTCAATTACTCCGTCGACACATTGTAAATTTGTACCCATCTTGTTGATTACAGATTATCTGAAAAGACGAGAAATCCCCAACCTAAACCTAATTGATTGAGTTTAATCCAATGAAAATGAGAAATTACATGAAACGAAACCGTTTGATTTCCATGGAAGTTTCTCCGGCGAAATTTAGAGGTTCAGAAAAGAAAATGGAGAAATGAAACACCTGCCAACCTGGGGGTGGCGAAAAAGAAAACGGAATACATCAGAGTCCCTCAGAGCCCGTGGGCTTCCGAAACCCAAACGCGGGCTCGACCCAATGAAATATAAGTGGATGGGAACTTTTACAAGCAAAACAAAGAAGGGATATTTTTAAAGACGTCCCTTTAAGGGTTAAGGGCACCCGAGGCAATTTTGGGAAAGTTTTGTGAGTGAAGAAGGCACCTCTAATACTTATAAGGGACGCATTTGAAACTTCCCAACAAAAGTTTACAACTGTTACAAAAAGCTAGATGCACAATAGTTAAACAAATACAACATTCATTTAGTTAAATATTGACATTGATCACATGTGAACACATTTTTTCCTTCCAGTTTGGTCTTTTTTTAAAATTAATCGGTCTCAATTTTATATTTTGATTGAATTGCAATGGCTTTCTCCCCCTGTCTCTTGTCAAACTTGTTCTTGCACGGCTCTTCTAAAAATTTAGTTCAAGTCAATTTAAAAGATAGTGATTTTCTAGGAGTTGGGATTTAATTTTGTGAATTTGAGTAGTACTAGCGAGTAACCTGAAAAGGAGAAGAAAAAGGGAGTGTGTCGCATCTTTAGACAAGAATATCGCATCTTGATTCTTCATTTGTTTTAAATTTCATACGTATTATCTGACTATCCAATCCACTTTGTTATTGTTTCTATTGGTACATCGCATAGATACATCATGAATATATACACAAGAACGTACATTATAAATTGAATAAACTTATAATTGTCATAAATAAAAACACCTTAGGCCCTAACCGTCGTATAAGAACCTTTAAAGTCATTATATGGGGCCTAATACCCATTTATTCATACTTTACTTATCTATATCTATAACACATTTGGCTGGTTAGATTTAATTGATATCCTTTCTTGTGTAGCGTTTTCCTAGCATAACACACGTAATTTTTTTTTCTTTCGAGTGCTCTGAATCATGTATGGTTTCTAAATCTATCGCATGCGGGCGTAATTTTAATATCATGTTAAATTTGTTGCCATTCAACTAAAAACAGATTAGCACTTTGTGGTAAACCTATTTTTTGTTTTCTTTTTGAAATAATTTAAGTGAAGTTAACCACTCTAGAGTATGTATAATAATAACCCGATTTGTTTGTGGTTTGTTTGTGTGAGTTAAGATATGGGGCAATGGGTGGTTGCATTAACAGCGGTTCCCCTGTGGTGGTGGTGGTTCTCCGGTGATGGGGCGGTTCTCTGACGATGAAGACGGTTTTCCGGTAATGAAAACGGTTTTTCCGGTGACGACGACGACTTTCCGGTGAAGACTACGGTGGTTATTTTAGTATTAGTATTACTTTTTTGTCGACCTTTAGGGTCTTTTCATTCGCGACCTTTAGGGTCTTCTCATTCACGACCTTTAGGGTCTTCTCATTCTCGACCTTTAGGGTCATTTTATTGAGTCTGTGTCTAGTCCCATTTCTTTCTCTTCATGAGGCACTTTGCATTTAAAGGTATGTAACTCTCATGAAGTTTTCAAAGGAGAGAAATAAGAATGATGTATCATCTATGTAAACAATGTGATTTTGTCACTTATTAATGGAAATGGTTCCCTTGGCTTCAAAAAAATAAAAAAATAAAAATAATAACCCGATTTAAAAAAAATTAAAAACAATAATACGAAGTGAGTATAAGTTCCAAACTCTTCTCATCTTTTTACTATGACTTTATTTTTCATTTTTAGGGGGTTCTCTCTCCTTATTGGTGGCTTTGTTCTGTATCTTCTTGTGTCTTGTTTTATGAAACTGCATTTTCTTGTTAGTTAAAAATGTTAAGTCTTCCTCCGTCTAAGTTACCTTAGCTTGGAATCTCTTCAACTTTATAAGAAATGGAAAATTTTGATATGTTGCATCACTTTACCAAATTTTTCGAGTCTTCCTAATTGATTTTTTTTTTTTATTTTGATTTTGTTTCTCCTGATTTTTTTTCTTGATTTACTTATTTAATTTTTGATTCACAACGAATCTCTCCAAGTGTGAATTATCATTGACATCCTTTCTGGATTAACCTCTTTATTGTTTTATTAATTTTAAATCTTCTAATTTACTACTTTTATTTTTAACTTATAGCATTTAATAATTTAAATCTAATAATAATATATAACATAAATAAAAACAACAATACTAGTTATATTAACTAATAACAATTAATATTATTAAGTAAATAATACTATCTATTAATTAAGATAATAATTAATAATCAATTAACAATATTTATTTGAATAGTTATTATTACAAATATTTATTAATTATGATACAAGCGTAATGAGATATAAATGTTAATTTATAAAATATATCAAGAATTCAAATATGACATTATTATTCAATTACAATAATAATTAATAATATTATTTATTAACATTTGGTCTAATGATTTGAAGGGAGTTATTAGGTGGGAGGAACTACTATCCTCTTTAACTGGTACTCTCCCGTGTGTATAGAGTGTAGAAAGTTAAAGGGTTTTTTAGTTTAGTTAGAAATTGATTAAAATTTGAAACTCTACAACTCTTTGAAAGCTGAGAAAGAAGAAAGTTGAGATTAGTAATTAAAGACAGGTAGAAATAGAGTAGTATACTTCTTACTTCCTACCACCTAATATGTTCTTTAAAATCATTACACAAAAATACGTTATAACACATTTACTTTAGCTTTATTACAAAATAACTATCAATAAGATTTATAACGTATAAAGAAAGAATACGAACACGAGTGAGAAGAATAGAGAAATATGGAAAATATGAAATTAAAAATTAAAGACAAACCTAATAATTAGAAAAAAATAAATAAAGACATCTAATAATTTTATCAATGTTATTTTAATAACATACAAATGTTATTAAAGTTGTAGTTATTAATAACAAAGTTTTAAAAGATATAAATAGTTTTTATTACTTTTAAATATTGTTTTAATAATTTCAATAATGTTAATTTAATAACATTCAATTTTTTTTATTACAAAAGTACCACTCAAGAAAATTTATTGTTAATGGTATTAATGTGTCTAAGTTATGAAGTTTGTAGTTATTAACTTAAAATTTCGTTATCTTTCTCCATTAACTTTAATTGTTGCTTTTCTAACCCCCTAAAATTAATATATCGAAATGAAAGGGATGGCCAATATAGGAATGAAACTGACAATAAGTAATTAAAACTCTAATTTACACAATAACAAAAACCCAAAATAATATCATATTCATTTTAAGTTTGTCATTACAAAGAATTAACGAAAGATTAAAGTTGATTTTATATCTATAAGATGAAACATAGACTAACAAAAACGCAGATTCCACATAAAAAGAAAAACAAAGATTCACGCAAATCAAATTCATAAGAAAAATTACAGGGAAATTTGGTCAAAACTTCCTATAATTTTTTTTTACGAAAAATGATGTGTCAATTTTTTTGTCTTCAGCTCCTTTGGTACTTTTTAATTTGCAACACCTTGCGACAAGGTTGCAACAACTTTGCGACACGTTTCGACAGTTTTGCGACACCTTGCGACAACTTTACGACACTTTTTCAACACCTTGCGACAATGTTGCCATAACTTTGCGACAGCTTTGCAACATCAAAGCAATACCTTTGAACAGTTTTTCAACACTTTTCGACAGCGTTCCAACACCTTACGACAGTTCTATAAAACCTTGCAAAAGTTTTGGGACCCCTTGCAATAACTTTTCAACACCTTGCGGCAGTTTTTCAACACCTTACACCAACTTTGTAACAACTTTGCGATACCTTGCAATAGCTTTGCGACACTTACTGACACCTTGCAGCAGCTTTGTAAAAAGTATCGAGATTTTAACTCAACAAAATACAACATTTTGGTATTAATTAAGGCCGCGGCTTTGGGGAATAAAGAAAATTCTCCGGGGAATAAAGACTTTTCTTAAAACTAGTCAAATAAGATTGACTTTTATGTTTCTTTTTTTATTGCTAAGGGGCTTCTAATTTTAGAAGATGCTATAAAAAAAGTCTCCTCCATCACATTCCCTTGTAGTCTAGTGGCCCGTCTTTGCACCAAAACCTCTCATATAAAATTGGTCGTTCCAGTCAAATAGCCTTTGCACCAAAACCTCTCATATAAAATTGGTCGTTCCAGTCAAAACCCTTTGGGTGTTGAGATCGATCTCCAAATCGCCAATAGCCTTTTCCTATGCTTTTAGGATTTTCTTTGATTTCTTTTTTGTGGAAAGAGGAATTTTGTTGATCCTCATGATGAAATCATTGGAAGAAGTCTGAAATTGGTTGTAAAGTACAAGATGGGATTGAAATCTCATTGGCTTGTATTTCCGGTAGTATCAGATGTGGGCTGAACAACCTGCAAGCATAACATATAAAGTAGGTATTCATGGTAATAACCTAATAGGTCTGTTGTTCTGCAGTCCATAAGCAGATGATATTGATTCTCTCTTCATCATGAAAATAGAGTTAAAGGGTGTTTGATTTTGGCACTTAATAAGTGAAAATCACTTCTAAGTGATGGCAAAGTAAGTGCAAAAAAGTTTGCACTTACTTTATAAGTGCTAAAAAGGACATTTTTATCCTTCTCCTAATATTATAATTACACCATATAATTATAACTAAAAAGAAAATCTTACACAATTGATAAATAAAAAATCTTTGTATGAATTTAGCGACGACTCGTCTCCTTCTTCACTCTGCCTTCACCTAAGTTTTTCTCCTATATTTTTTCCCATCTCTTCTTCACTAATCACGGAACACGCCAAACTCCATGATACAACCAAGCTATTTCTCTTTCATAATTCTTAACTATTTGCGATTAATATTTTAACATAGTATTCATAAATCGTAATTGTCTTGTACCCAAACTCGCTAACTTAATGAATTAGTATGAAATGTTAATGTGTAAATACATCAAGGTCAAAATAGACAATTTCACATTTTTATGACATATAGAATTAATATAAAAACAAAAATCAAGCACATAGAAGCGACGGAAAACAAACGCCATAGCACTTACAATTGATATCACTTACTAAGTGATTATTACTTACTAAGTGGTAACACTTGGAGGAAAAGACCTACTAACTACATGATTTCACCTCAAGTAGTGGGCATTATGAAGTAAGAAATCAAACCTTACATCTCTTACTTGTTCCAATTTTGTAGGCTCATGCTGCCAGCTGCTGGTGGTAGTGATTGCTCCATCTGGCGGGGGTGGTGTTGTGCCTCCTGTAAGTAGACGAGTTTATTCCACCTCAAGTTTATGTAGTTTACCAAAGGATTTTTGAATAAACAGTCCAAATTTTGGGGGGTAAAACCAAAAAAATCCAAACTTCCCAAAATATTGAGTGCAGGTCCAAATGTCAGGGTTTTAATTTTTTTTTTCTTCCTTTCTTGCCCTTCGACTTGACACAACCGCTTCCCTCTCTCTCGATTTTGAAAGATCATCAAATGCCCGTCCAATCGGTGGAAAAGAGTCAGATCACTCCCTCTCTCTCTCTCCTCTTTCAGTTTCTTTCTCTTTAAATTTTCTCACAGATATTCTTCTTCATCTCCTTCCCCTCTCTCTAAGAATTTTCTGAAAATTCTTCTCCTTTCTCTCTAAACTAATCTTCAGAAGTTTATTATCTTCTTCGTCTCTCTCTTTCTAAAATTTTATCAACTTCTAATCTCTCTCTCTCTAAAAAAAGTTCTGCAAATGTTTTAGAGAAATAGAGGAAGAATATATGTAAATTTTCTCTCTCTATTTGATACAAATATTTCTCTCATAAATTTATTCCAAGATCTTTATCTCTCCCCCAATTTCTCTCATAAATTTCGGTAAATTTATCTCTCTTTTCGGAAGTTTTTTTTTTAAATCTTAAAGTATTTTTGGATGGATTTCATTTTCAAATTTTAGATTTATCTCGAGATTTTCCTTCCCTATTTATCATTTTTCTCTCATAAATTTACGCCAAGATCTTTATCTCTCCCCTAATTTCTCTCATAAATTTACGGTAAATTTATCTCTCTTTTCGGAAGATTTTTTTAAATCTTAAAGTTTTTTGGATCGATTTCGTTTTCAAATGTTAAATTTACGGTAATTAACCTAATGGCCAGTACACAAAATAATTTCGAGGAAACAATGCAATTTCCAGTACAAAAATAGCTAGTAAACAGAACAATTTCCAGAAAACAGAACATTTTCAGGAAACAAGAAAATTTCCTGTACAAAAATGTCTAGTAATTAACCAAATTCATTGTACACAAGAGAATTCCATGTAAACAATAAAATTTTCAGGACACAAGAAAATTTCCTAGTACAAAAATGTCTAGTACATAACCCAATTGGTAGTACACAAAACAATTCCCGGTACATAATTTAATTACCAGTCCGAAAAGTGTCTAGTACACAATACAATTTCCGGTAAATAAAAAAATTCCCGGTAAACAAGAACATTTCCAGTACAAAAGTGTCTAGTAGACAAGAAAATTCCTAGTAAATAAAACAATTTCTGGTACACAAGAAAATTTCCGGTACAAAAGTGTCTAGTACACAAAAAAATTCTCAGTAAATAAAATAATGTTCGGTAAACAATAAAATTCTCGGTACAAAAGTGTCTAGTACACAACCAAATTCCTAGTAAATAAAACAGTTTTCGGTACACAAAAAAATTCCCAAGTACAACAGTGTCTAGTACATAACAAAAATTCGAAATTGGTTAGAAATTGGAGAGAAAATAGGAATTGGTTAAAAGTTAGAGAAAAAATAGGTTAAAATCTAGGAGAAAATTGGAATTGGAGAGAGAAAATTCAAAATTGGTTAACAGCTTGAGAGAAAATTCGAAATTGGTTAAGGAGAAAATCGAATTTGGTTAAGAAAATCTGTTAAGAAAGGAGGAATTAGAGAGAGAAAAATAAATACAAAAAAATAATTTTAAAGATAAGAAAATTTGTTAAGAAAAAAGTGGAAAAGAATTGGAGAGAAAATAAAAAGAAAGAAATCCAAAGAGAAAAAGGGCAGTGGAGAGAAAAAAAGGAGCATTAAATGATGTACGAAATTGAAACGGTCACTTCCCCTCTTTTACTCGCGTCGGAAAAATTTCAGATTTTTTGCCAATTCCCGGGCTTTTTTGAATGGCATGAACCATAAATACTTTATTTTCCAAGGACCATTTCGTAATTTTTTTTCCCAACCTGATTCTTTGGACCTGCCTTTTATTTTTTGGCTACCTAGGATGGGAAGTTTATTTCCTCCCTAATTTGGATGGTTAACCCAGTCCCCCTTTACCAAACTATGATAAAAAAGAGACACTTCGACATGGCAAGTAGACAAAAATGTGGTTCTGAGTAAATATTTAGTGGATGTAAGAAGAATACAACCCATCTAGTAAATATTTAGTGGGTGCGAAGACATGCATTTTTGCTGTCCTGCAAAGATTCACAGATTGCTTCTTAGGTAGCTTGAAGCCACGAATCAGCATTTACTATGTGCTTGCTCACCTTTCAACAAACAAAGACACTGGGTTTCAAGCAGCCCGAGTTGGACCCAAAGGGTTTTTTGGGCCTCAGCCCTCAGGAGCTCTCTTGGGTTGGAGTTGCTCTTACCATGTATGATGTCCTCACGAGCATGGGCGGAGCCATGTGAAGACCGACCAGTCTGGGTGATTTTTTCAAAAGAGTAGTGTCAATTTGGGTATTTCATAATGGTTTTTTTTTTTAAAAAAATTTGGGGACGGGAAAAGAGAGGGAGTTTGTAATTTCTCAACTCGACACCAGCAGGGAGAGGTCTAGGGTTTATCTTCTTTAATCTCCACTTTCTTGGTTGAACTTTCAATTTTGGAATACTCCAAAGTTGGGGATACTCAGATTTCTGGTGAGTAGTCGATACTTGATTTATTCTAACCACTTCGACGTGTATGTAATTAATTTGTAAGAGATTCTAAAATTTGAATGTTCTGACTGATAGAAATTATTGATCCTTATTACTCAGGTTTTTTACACACAATTTTGCTTTCTCTTTTAAGAAATTCATCTAGAAATTGACGTGGTTTAGGTTGTAGCCCAACTGTTTGATGAAACTCCTCTGTTAAGTCTTGTTTGCAGACCACTTGAAGGTTAGAAAATCGCAAATTAAAGACTTCAATTGATCGATGATTATGAATCGTGAACTATGATTCCTACTTCCTTATAAGTTATGAATCTTAGATAAGTTCAAATTTTGTTCATTAGGCGATGTTAGTTTGTCCATTGATAGTTATGGTTGAAACCTACATATAGTGACTTTTCGTTAAAAATATTGGCTACAATGAATTAAAAGGTCAGCCTCTTCTAAGTTGAAATCGTAGCTCCGCCCCTGCTCACTCACGAGCACTGTTGGACAGAAATGTTGGTTTTAGACAAGTGAAGTTTTTCTGATATTAGGATTTAAGGAAAAAGCTCAATGCTCCAATTTCCTTTTCCAGGAGTGCAATGTTCTATAGGTCTCGTGCTAGCGAAATACAACATTTTCGAGCTTTCAGTTCGTCTTTCGTACAGTAATCTTCTCTTCTGAATTCCCCAAACTACTCAATCGATCTACAACAATTGAAGAAGGAAAAGAATTTGGTTTTAAGCCGTAGATTCTTCAAATTTGGGAAAATGGCTGGACAATCAGATCCCCACTTATCAATGTTCTCTGCTGCAGAGGTACCTATTAATTTCTCCCTCATAATTAGCTTTTCATTCCCGTTCTAAGCCAACAAGATGGTGACTCTATGCATCGATCTTGAATTTCCAGGTTGAATTTCTCGCTGAAGATGAAATGGTGGAGATTGTTCCTAATATGAAAATGGATGCTCTTTACTTCATACGTGTAATTCTTCGCATTTCTTCTGTTGAATAGTTTGTACCCTACTTAAATGTGGAGTTTCAGAAAAGTCTGATAAGTTGTTTGAATAATTACGTTAACAGGGAGATTTTGGTCCTTTCCATCCACAACTAGCTACCCAAGTACCAATTTGGCTTGCGGTGGCTTTGAAGAAGAGAGGGAAGTGCAGCATTCGACCTCCTCAATGGATGTCTGTGGGTAGGTATTGATATTAGTAATTAAACCATCGATTCGTTATAGTATCATATATATTACTTATGTTAGACATTATTCTCAAATTCTAAAATGGCCAGGAGACCTTATAATAACAGTAATGCTTTGAATTTTTAACTCATATCGTGATATAAATATGGATTACTTAGTCGGGGTTTAAGCGTAACAAAGTGTACTTGTACATCTGAAAACAATGAAATTTTACTTCTGGAGGTCTAATGTCGGTCCAGCATAATAACAGAGTCGCCAAACAAGTATACTAACTCGAAGTATGGTTGGGAATATGAAATGCATCATTCGAAAGCATACTCCTCCAGGGTCCAAACAGAACGTTGCTTGAAGGGTTTTAACCTTTGGTCAGTGACTGAGCTGTGCAAAAATCATAATGTTCCGGGAAACTTCTTTATCGGCTCAGTTCTTCTTGAGATATTGCCAATTGTGGGCCCCCCTCCCCCCACCCACCCCTCTTTTTCTTGTTCTTGAGCGTGTAAGTGTCTAAGACTTCTAAATGCGATACCAAATGACAATTTCTTTTGTGTTTTTCAAGATAATTAGATTCCATTGACACAGTTATTCTGAATTTGTAATGACTTTTTTTTTTGGTTGTTCATAAAGAAATGAGTCTCCTTTTTGTTTTTTTAACTCTGGATCATATAGTTTTCTGGTTATTGTATCTTTTAATCTTTGGGTAATTGTGGAGAACACTTCAGGAATTACTTAGTGGATTTTGATTCTCAAACGTTAAATTTAACTGTTGCTATTTAAATATCTTTCATATTTTCTCTGTGATTGAAACATTTGATTTTCGAAAAGAAACTAATTTATAGTTTTATACTTGGAGTCAGAGAATCATTAACAATTGCTATTATTTTTTTTGAAAATTAACAATTGCTATTATCCATCAACCTCCAACTTAGATTTATGGAGCCAAATATATACATGTAATATGACAAAATAGAATTACTAGAATCCTAGAACTGCATAAGAATTTTAGCATTCTTCGTAACTCAATTAACCAAATAAACATTTGAAATCAAGAGTATATAGTAGCTAAACTAATTCTGATTTTTTGAGCAGAAAATTTGACACAGGTTTTGGAATCAGAGCGTGAAGCCCCCAACTTTTTTCAGCCACTACCATTTCATTATGTCGAAATTTCGAGGCTTTTGTTTGACCAGTATGTTAGACACTTCTTTAGATAATTTATCTTTAATTTTCTTTATGAATGAAAAAGAAACACTTCACTCGTCTGAAACCAACATTTCTGTCCAACAGTGCTCGCGAGGACATCCCAGATGTTTACATGGTAAGTTTGTTGAGTGATTGACCTGGTTTGCTTGATTTCTCAAGTACTTATTTATATTTTTCTTGAAAAATATATTCCTTTCTGACAGGTAAGGTCCCTGATCGAAGACATCAGAAATGTTAGGTTTTATAAGGTAGAGACTGGCTTTGAGAGAATTGCTACTCGTACACATGCAGTAAAGGTATGACATTCACTTCCCTGATTGCATCTGTTGTTGTCACTGAGAAACAACTTGTTCCTGGTTTCGAGCATTTCAAGCATTATGTTGACAAACCGAAGCAGATCATCATTATTAAAAGGAACTTATTTCTAAATGGGGTGAGCTAGTTTTACCGTGTGCATGCGCCTTAAGCTATTAAAAAAAAGAGTTTATTAACATTAATGATCAAATATGCTCTTGGTTCATTGATTGATGGCCTGCTGGGGCATATTTCTGCTGTTCTTTACCATGGTTTAACGACACATTCTCGAATGTCACTCTTTAGGGACTTGTATATGAGTTTTTGAATTCATTAGTGACTGCATTTTGCGGATCAATACCTCAGGTTTCCTTGTGTATCAAAATATCAATTATCCTTACCATCTATAAATTTTTCTTCACAGCTGCAAAATCTATCTGCGATGGAAGTGAATATTGCGCGCCCCTTCCTTGTGAGATCTCTGCAGGTTTTCTACAAGCATGATAGTCCGCAGTTGGTACATCAACCGGAGACTAGTCGACAGCCACAAGTAACCGACCGTGGACCGAAAGTAAGCTTTCAACTTTGACTTGATAATTTTTATTATTGAACAGGAGTATTGAAACAGTTGATGTTCAAGTGAAAGAAGTATTGTAAGACAAATTAGGTTTTGCTCTTCTACATGAACATATTTTTACTATAAAACAGTGGCGCCTTACACCACCAGTCAAAACGACATGTTATACTATCAACTCTGGCCATGATTAGCCAGAAGCTCAACTCTAATGCCGAACTGTTATCATTTATATTATTATGAACAGTAGTTGTTTAAAAGTATAGATGAGTCAAATCCCAACAGAATGGACTAACGGGTGCGAGGAAATTGATATTTTGTGTGGGGTTCGCTTTTTGGTTGGGGCACAAGCCACAAGTTCAAGAACCTCGGTGTGGTTTTCCTGTGATAAAACAAGATTACCTATTATTACTAAGTTCAGTAGGAGAATAAATAAACCAGTTATAGTGGTATGCAGTTACTTTATAATCAGATTTTATTTGTTATTGCTTCTACTCAATCAGAAATCCGTTTTTTTTTCCTATTACATATGTAATATATTATTCATTGATAGTTTTCGCTTTGTCTTTTCAGCGGGATCTGAGGCCAAGGTGATCACCATACAATTCAGTTACAATCTGACTGCAATCTCTCTTACCAGCTCCCATCCTTTAACAAGCTAAACTAAATTGTGCTCACACTATTGAGGGCGGTGGTCGAATCTCGTTTGGTACCTTGCTGCATTTTATTTCTAGTACTTTGATATCTGTTTCTACTTTTATATGTTGTTCTCTAGTTATATTTAATGTAAAATGGTTCTCGTGAAGATGCTTTTACCTACTTATGGTTCATCACAGCTTCAAAGGTTCAATGGCGACTTCAGACCTTAGGGATTTTGCAGGATAGATTTTTGTGATTACAGCAACCTTTCACTCATGCGTAATAGTAGTGTTTGATGTTAGGAAGACCATAATGATATGAGAAAATGTGTGGGTTATTCAAGAACAGAGTCTCTCAAGGAAGCATTAATGATAGCCATTGAAACTCCTCTCCTGCATCACACCCAACTGCGTGGACTCTATGCTGACTTGAGTCGTGTTGTGGTTCTGCCAGGTTGCAAATAGAGGAAATTTCGTACTTGATCTTGTGGAATAGAAAATCAGTATGCTCCACATTCTCATTTCGATAAGTACACCAACTCAGACAAAGCGTGTATAAGTTGCATGTGATGCTAAATCACACATTTTTATGCAAGGGCCTCTCAGAAATGTCCCACAAACAGAACATGTCACATTTTTTTTTTTTGTGATTTTCTCTATTTGGTTTGTTCGCTAACTACCAAAACATCATATCATTTGTTCGCCAATCAACTCATACTCTACATGTCCAGCAGGGGATGAAACATGTTACATAAATCTTCTGAAGCTTGTGGTAGAGGAAGTGACCTATACTGGAACCAACTCTAGTATTAGTTGTTGTTGTTGTTTTTGTTCAAAGACTGTAGTATTAGTTGTTGATAATGGGTGCTCATTTGGGAAGTGTGTACTATTTGGTGAAAATGAAAAAGAAATGATTTATAGGTGGTTGATTTGACAACCTTGAAAAAGAGTAGTGCCCAGTGACATACGAGAAGAGTAGTGCCCACTGCCCATTGACATATGAGAGTGTACTTTTTAGAATAGAAATTAATTATAATGAAAATTAAAGGGAGTTATAGGGACCAATTTTGAATTTAAAAAAGTAAGATCAAGAAAGAAGTTGGTCATAAATTAGGAGTCAGCGAGAACATATCCCAATAAATTAATATGTTGGAGGAGATAGACTCTATATCAAACATAGTCTTATGGCCATCACTAAGTTTTTTGGTTGCAAAAACGAGAAGGGCTAAGGGCCCTCAAAGCCCAACAAAAGTATCAACTAACAATCAAAGAAAAAGGGGTTATTTAGTGAATAGACCCCAGTTATTTACCTATATTAGGGATCCACCCCCAAAACGATAATGCTTTAGGGGTTGCCCCCCATTCTCTATTTTTCCGTCTAAAGCCCGTTAAGTTGCGAGCGTGCCATTCACGTGTGTTTCTTTTGACGATTTTGCCCTCCTCAAGACCGTTTGAAATTTGTACCAGAACTAACCCTCTCTTTCCCAACGGTCGAATGAAAGAGGCCCAATCCTCTTTATAAAGATTAAAGAGATCTTTTGGTTGAGGGTTTAAAACAATTTCTTACTCCAAATCAACCAAAGGCAGTGCTAAAACGATGGGAGGAGGTGTTAAAAGGGAAGAAACGAACCAGGTAAGCCATTGTTGATCTTCATCTGCTTTACTGTAATGGGGGTCCTTCCCTAAATAGTTGTTTTACAGTGGGGGTCCTTCTCTAAATGTCATAATATTCTAAATGTCATAATGTCAGGGATTCATGGATACTTACAAACCATCAAGTTAGGTTTAGGATACTTACAACCCACTTCGAGATGAACCTTCTGCCATTAGGGATTATCGAGCTTCAGGAATCGCTGTAGAGAGAGAAATCAAAGGTGAGAACGAGCTAGGAAGAAGATATCATTAAAACCCTTTCAATCTATTTCGATTTTTGCTTGAAATCGAAAAAAGACCTAGGGTTTCGAAGGGTCGAAGGATTGTTTTCTGATTCCCGCGTTTTCACCCAAATGTGGTTAGTTGAGAAACTTGAAATCATTAAATAAAGAAATTAAAATTTACACCGTTGATTTGGAGAAGGGCAAGATCGTCAGAAAATTCTCACGTGACTGGCACGCTCGCAACTTAACGGACTTTAGACGGAAAAATAGAGAATGGGTGGTAACCCCTAAAGCATTATCGTTTTGGGGGTGGACCCCTAATATAGGTAAATAACTGGGGTCTATTCACTAAATAACCCAAGAAAAAGGAAAAACAAAAATCTATAAGATTCAACCAAATTAAAACACATAGTAACATTGGTGAATGACCACCATCAAATGCATTTCCACACAAAGAGAAACATAACCACATTATCACTTTACACGTCTTCTCTAATCGACTTTGCCTTGCCGTCGACCAAAATTTTCTGCACTTTTAGTCTCAGCTCAGCAGCGGACAACACCTAAAAACCAATGGTAGTATTAGTTTTAGATAAAATGTTCACAACCTGTTTTGTTTCTCTGCTAATGTGTTCCACCCTGCACTCATCAAAACCTGCAATCTAGGTTTTAATTCTTCTCCACGAGAACAAAGATCTCTATGGATGGACAACCGTCACAACCCCTAGCTTAATGAGCAAATCACAAGCTAATTTGGAGTCTGAAGCCATAACCACTCTATCGTATACCTGTAAGAGCATGCAAGCATTAAAGCTGCTTCTATTCTCTGCAATTCCGGATGAAACACACTAATAGGTTTTGCACCACCGAGGGCAGCGACAAGCCAACAATAACATAACAGTCCCTAAGGACACACCCATACCCAGCCTGGTCAGAACTAAAGGACCCATCAGTGTTCTACGTGATCAGACCAAGCAAAGGGACCATTCTACTAAGTCTATTCGAAGACTTAGACTTGCATAAAACTTCTTTTTGGTTTTAATTGCTCTATGTAACACCGCCCGGGTAATGAAACTGTGCCTAGTGATAATACGTCCAAACCAGACACGATGTCACGAAGTTACCTCGGGGTTAGTGTGGCTGAGGGCTTCGTAGGTGCTCTCTAGGGTGGAGACACCTTTATCATTTGCTGACCACACCACACCTTTGTATCCTCATGGGACACATCAATGTCTACCTCTTAAAGCCTAGCAACTATAGGCCCCAAGGCTGCAGAGAGCTAGGCTAATGGACAACCCCCATCTACCATTCCAAATGCAAGCATTGACCATGGCCTCTATAGGCAAGTAACTATCATATCTGAAAATGGCAATGAAGAATTTGGCTAGAATCCACAGGTGCCTCCACCTATGTTCTTTGGCTGGTTAAAATTGAAAAATGATAACCTATTGTATTTTATGATCAAAATCCTATCTCATCATGGAATTGAAGGACATCCTGAGGAAGATAGATACGTACTTTCCAAATATTTATAATTAATATGAATCTCCAACGGATATGTTTACAAATGGAGGAATGAGTTGAAGATACGTACTTTCCAAATATTTATAATTAATATGAACGATCATTTTTCATCTGTAGTTAATTAATCATGTATAAACACCCTTAAAGTCTTTGGTCTCTCACTTGACTGGTTCGCAAGAGCATTGAGTACCTAGATCGCACCTAATCGGCCTCCGTTGGATGGGCTAGGAAATTCAAAATAACACGTCCAATGAAGATTGGCCACATCAGCACCGGACCGTGTTGTCAAGGATGATTAAGCATTTTTATATAATAGGACTCCTGGTGTAATGATTAGTGAGATTGTTGTTTAGGGTGGGCACGGAATAGTAGGGGAGCCAATAGCTGGGGCACATAGATATATTAAACACGTCTCCTCCTTGGATCACTCACTCATCCCTATTTCTCTCTCTCCTGTTTGATTTGATTTAAAGGAGGAGGAGAATTTTCATCACCTCTCTCTCTCTCTCCTTCTAATCAATCCCATGCATCTATCTTCCTTCTAATCATTATCTAATATTCCCATTAATTATATTTTCCAGGTTCTTTCTCTCTCTCTACATTGTTCTGTTTTTCTTCTTGTTATCTGATTTCTCTCTCTCTCTCTCTCTCTCTCTGTCTGTCTTTAAAGATGATTTAACAATAAATTTAGGAATACCCTCCTCCCTATATAGACAAACCAGAAAACAGGTTTGTGTTTTCAACTTTATTCTGCAGTTTCTTTAAGATTCTCATAACTTGGAATTATTGACTTATTGTTTGTATATATAATTGGATTAAAAAATGATTAGAAAGACATGATCTTTTTCGCTTTGATTAATTGTTCTAGAAGCTTATATATATGAGAAACTTTTGGATAGGAGTATTAAATATATGAGGAATTGATGATGATGTATAGGAAATTAAAATGGGGGTATTCTGGAAACTGTTAGAAGTAGCTAGCGCACCGATATTGCAGGTTCTCATAATTAGTGTTCTTGGAGCTGTCCTTGCTACCAACTATTTGAATATTCTCACTGCCGATGCTCGTAAACATATCAACAAGGTACTTAATATATGTAAGTAGGTATTATTATGATTCGAGTGATATATTGATGCATAGAGTTAGAAAGTAAGGTAGTGATAATGAATGAATGTGATAGTCCCACATTATCTGATAAAGCGTACCAGTCTGGGATACATCTGCACGCTCAAACTTAGTAAGTGTTAAGATTTTATGGGCGGGCTTTTGGAATATATGCTTAAAACAAAATTTTGTATCCATGGACTTAGGTGTGGGTGTCAAATCGGAGGCAATATTGATAACTACTAAGACTTAGGTCGTAAGGATGAATAAGTGAAGCCCATTTTAGTTGAGTAATCACGTCCGAGAGACCAGGGTTCGAGTCTTGCCATTTCCAAAAAAAAAAGTAAGAAAATAAATGAGTGAATTTACTAATGGGGATGAACGAATGAATTGCAGATAGTGTTTGCAGTATTCTCACCAGCTCTCGTGTTTGCGAGCCTAGCCAAAACTGTTACTCTTCACGACATCATTTCATGGTAACCCTCATTCTCATTCATTTACTTGACTCATTCATATATGTAACTTTTGAATAATAATAATATGATATAAAACAGGTGGTTTATGCCTATAAATGTGGGCTTAACATTCTTAATAGGAGGAATTCTTGGTTGGGTCCTCACAAAAATACTTAAACCTCAACCTCATGTGACAGGCATTGTCATTGCTGCTTGCTCTG
>BEHA01007771.1:43104-75920 GCA_002897215.1 Eschscholzia californica subsp. californica | reverse complement strand
TATCGGGATCATTTGTGTGAAATATATTATCCTTCCAGTAATCGGAATAGTAATAGTTAGAGGAGCCGACTCTCTTGGTTTATTACCTTCTGAAAAATTATTCCAATACGTTCTTATGGTACAGTTTACTTTGCCACCCGCCATGAATATCGGTGAGCACAAAATGTTGCTGCTAAATTTAGCTGAATAACTCATCAAAATATTATTCGAAAGAATGAGTAGATTTGTATTAACTTTGAATTTAATGTAGGAACCATGGCTCAACTGTTTGATGTGGGTCAAGAAGAGTGCTCTATCATTTTCCTATGGACGTACCTGGTTGCTGCTTTTTCGCTTACTGTGTGGTCAACAATTTACCTGTATGTCCTCTCTTGAACGGGAACAATTGTCAGCTCAAGAGGACCATTCCGGACAAAAATTCTTTCTTGTTTTCTAGATATATTTTACAAAGTTCCCCGTTTGTTACTATTTATCAAGTAAATTAGTTGAATGATCGCTTCTCTTTCTGGCTTCTGCAATGTATTCATTCTTTTTCAGTGATAAATTTGCAGTATTAGGATAGGAAATAGTCTCTCTTGGGAAAAAATTATCGGTGTTTCCGCTTTGTTGCTGACAACAGTAATAAATCTTGGCAACTACAGAGCAAAAAAAAATGGTGTAAAAACAATATGGTAACGTGACGAAGATAATCCATATTAAATATTGTATTATTTCCGATTTTCTTCCCCAAATTGCTGTCAAAGATCTGAACCAAAGAAAAGGAATTTTAAGTTATCCAGACTACAAGAATGTTTTACGAATAAACTATAAATAAGTAAAATACATAATTTTCCGATCTGTTTCTTTTCTCAAGTAACTATGACTGGGTGAGTATACATATATCTTTCTAGATGAGAGTGAGTTGGAGCTTTGGCCGATTGGGTTGTGGTTCCACAACTTCCATGTGAATTCTGACTGCCTGTAAAACACTGTAAGTTACGCTGCCGTCCATCTTTTTCACCTTCTGATGCTCCTCGTCTACAAACCACTCTCCACCACCATTCTCGCCTTTTTCTGTCAAGTATACTGGACCTTCAATACCATACCTGTTCGATTCCAACAACATATTCTTATCAGTTTCTTATCCCAAAAGACATTTCAGGGTTACATATAGTCTTTCGTGGATTTTTCCCACGAAAATCCACTTTCATTTTCTTTAGCTCATGGGCCTGTTTCTCCTTCAGCAACTGAAGCTATACTCCTCGTTACATTCCACTTTCATTATAAACACCGATTCTTTTACAGGAAACACGATATGAAATCACTGAATCCCGATGCTAATTGCACTATTATAGAACTAATAGAAAATGAAAGTGGATTTTCGTGGGAAAAATGCAAATTTTGAAATAGAAACAACCATGGGGATTTTTCTTCTGAAGCATTTTAAGTGCCACTAATGTAAAAGAATGGTATAAGAATAGAAAACATACTTGGGCACAAAGACAATAAAACCATTTGATCTTATCTTCACTATTCTTGCTTCAGCATCCGTAGGCCTGCATGAAAAAAAGACGCATTCCACTCAGCATCGAGAGAGGGAGGGAAGAAAGAGAGGGAGTGAGAAAGAACAAACCTTTTTCTGAAATAGATAACTGTGTGCAACTCAACTGAAGCTCGACTTGCCATTTGGGCATTCCTATGACGGTAATTTAAATCTGGAAAAATCACAAATTTAGTGTTCTCCAATGGATTATGTAAGTCGGAATAACAGTGCACATATTAACTAGTGTATAATATGTTGCTTCTTGAAAACCTATAGGACAGTGCATATATATGTTATAAAATATCCATCTTATTTCTATGTTATTATACAACAGAGAACTTTAAGTTTAGGGCTTACATATACAAACTATGTGATACTTGAGACTGAAACACATTCTAAGTTAATTGAAAGAAACAGTATATTCGAAAATGGTTACACCAGAGCATGAGATGGGGGAGCTGCACAAAGTAGACATCCTCATGTGCAAACTCTGCTATATTTATTACCCAACACTTATTTCATGGTGAAACCTAATTCACTAGGAAATGGATCTTATTGCTAGGAGAAGAAAATAGAAAATAAAAGGTTACCCACTATAAACTCATATACAAACATTTCTGCTCTAGAAGTACATATTCAACAAGGTGCTACCTCCTAAATTGTACTATGGGGAAGATAACCAAAAGTTTTGGCCATTAAAAGCAGTTATATCCAATGGCTAGACTGAAAGTTCTAGTTAAGCTTCACCACTATGCCAAGTTGCCAACAAAGGGCAGTCTACTAGGAACCATATATGATGACCCCGTGAAAAACTACCTTAGAAGGCTAAGTATTGGAGGTTAACAATAAAAGTCAGAGAAGTCTATCTTACTGTCGGCAATACTAGTAAGTTGAGGTCTATCTTGGAAAATTGATGGAAGCTTGGAAATCCCCAAAGCTGCGGCAAGCAACCTGTGTACAACGACATCTGCATGAAATTGATGAAATCCGTTAGATTATCTAATCTCAAGTACCCAATTGATTCATATGACCTTAAAAGGTATCACAGCCTACGCAAAAAACACGAGTTCCTCATATTCTTTGATGAGTATCTAAACCATGCTTCCATGCAACAGGTCTGGAGTCATCCAACATCAGAAGGTTTCATGTTTGACTTGACTGGAAAATCTTATCTTTTTCAGACAAAAAGAAGCTCAAAAAATTATCTTTGTCAGTAAGCACTGACCTGCATATCTTCGAATTGGAGAAGTGAAATGAGTATAGAGAGCTGCAGCAAGACCGTAATGCAGGAACTCTGGAGGCGTGAGGTCCCCACTACAGAAGTAAACTGCCTATAAATCGTGAAAAAGAAATAGTTCAGAATGCTAAAAAGAAGAAGCATATATTATAATTCATTTAGGATGAGTAGTAACCAATGCAGTTACCTGTGTCATGCATCTAGTCGCCAATATCCTGATCAACTTATTGAAGTATGGGTCGTCAGCCTGACAAAAACCATTTATAAGTGAAGAGTTTTTTCCAGTTATACATTACTTCCAAATCTTAAAAGGGAAACTCTTAAATATAGAAACTGATGTACATGTGGCAATCTACTAACATGATAAACTCAGATAATATTGTTTCAGTTGCCAATAAACAAATCGTACCACAGCCTGATCTAATGAATCAGCAAGAGCTTTTGAAGATGATACATCCAGACCCAGACCCACAGCAGTTGCAGTACGCAGCAAAGGTTCGAGCATATCTTTGGTAGGACTGGGATGACGCCTGCATTCATACCCAACTGGTGGTCAGCAAGTCAGTTGCATCAGAATGATTCAAGAGGTCCAGCAGTGGGAATTTGTCAGAGTAATAAAACAATAAATTTGGTTTAGACAATCAAAGATTTGAACCCATCCATCTCAAGGTTAGTCAAGATGTGCGTAGACTGTGCTGACTGACTTGCCTTACGAATCACAACTAATTCTATAGCTCCAATTCGAACATACTGAACCACACTGTCAGATCCTCATTTGGTACCAAATTCATCACGTTTGTTAGTATTCCAGGTGGTCTCACTCATGCAATATTGCCTCCAGAGTGGTTAAATTGCAACGAAAGTTTTCAAAGTTCATACTGAGGTAAGAAGACTAGTATGATGCACAATGTTCTATAGTCGAACAAATCTTACTTTGGTTAGTTGTAAAGACTAAAGAGTGCATCTAGACTAATAGTTTTTTGGAATCACTGTTTATTGTTCATAACTTCATCTCACATGAAAGGGCATCGATGCAACTCGAGAAGAAATTTTAAATTCGATAATCAACCTGAGTAAAATAATGACATAGAAACATTAGTGATGTACCTCAATAATGAACACAGAGGAAAATGTTTCAAGATCTTTTCTGCAACTGAAATATTAGCAGCAAGCATAAACTCCTCAACCATTTGATTTGCCTCTCGAATTTGATACATTCCTGCACAAACCAATGTATTCAGGAATAAGATAATAAAAATAATCAAAGAAAAATACTACTAGAAAATAAAACTACAGAGTATGAAGTAACACCAAACCCAGGTGATAGCCATACGGTTTGGATAATTAGGAAGAGGATTTGGTGAGCATCCGGGATGGGCAATGTGCCACAACCTAAGGAAACACCTAGATGAAAGGAACACTAGCTCAACTTAAAAAATCTTTTGCAGATAAACGTTAGAGGATTATGCCTAAACGCAGTGATTGAAGAGTCGGAGACAATGTTAAGCATAGTGAAATTTTCTTCTTTTGTACTCTGACATCTAACCGGGGGCATCCTTGACAACTCAGATTCGAAATCCATTTTTTCGGATTCTACCGAAAAAAGAAAGATGACAACATTTTCAGAGATCTGCTCACAGTATGTGACCTTCAAACTGGAAAGATTGGAATCTAAGGCTGCAGTTTTCTCAATTCGTACTACCAGACAAGGATCCCTTCATTTCGATGTGGCATAAGCCATGTGCCCCAATACCTTTTTTTAACAAGATATAATGTGCGCTAATTCCACTGCGGCCAATTTGCGACTGGCACCCTTTAATATCTCTATTGGCACCGTAGGACAAATGGATAACATCTTTTCCATCAAACACAGGTTTTCGGGTATTCAACTTTTCAAAATTTCATAAACCAATTCTTATATATGAGTGCAGATGTCATTCCTTCAGGGGCAAAAGTTAGAAATGCAATACCAATTTCAACACAAGGATCTTAAGTTAGCTAAATTGGACATGTGAAACTTATTGGATTAATGTACATCTCATGTCACTTCTTTCTTAAAAATAACATACCAATATCAAGAGGATCGTGAGTTTCAGTGTCGATCTGAAATTTTACTTCTGCAGAAGCAAGAGTTAAAGCTCCTCTTTCAATACGCCTGAGCCTCATAATCTGCATGAACATATTTATAAAAGTACTTGATGTCAAAGTTCAGATAGTGAAAATATAACTGAAAACTACTCAGTAGTCAGAAATCAAACCTTTGCTAACGCATTCATATTCCGCAAATCAGTAGTTAATGGGTCCATAAGGCGGCTGCCAATGAAATAGAACAAAAAAAAAACACAATGTACTGAGACGGAATTTGAAATAAACTGCAAGAAAATAGAAAACAGATGACTCTGGCCGCCTGGTGCACAGCAGTCCTAAGCAATTAATTCAATCTGAAACGCTAGAAAACAATTTCAGAAGGATATTTCTTTGATAACATTTTTAAGAGGAGATCTAATTTATAACGACTGTGATTGACACATAGCTGCTCGGAGATTAATTCCTTTTAGCCTTTTACTAAAAACGCTGCATGGAAACTGTAAAAGTATGAAATATTATCCAAGATCCTTTCTACAGGAAATGCCAGAGCGCATCTAGAAATGCAGGGTGATTAAAATATGCCATCAGAAACAGATAAAAAGGAATGAAAGCAAGGTCAAGTAGAGCACCTATCATCCATCCTGGCTTGAGCTTCAATGTAAGATAATGCAGCACAAGACTTGATGACACTTTTTGTGTATCTAGTAGAAATGATCTCTGCTTCAGGTGTCATTTCCTGGATTTAGAGGAAATGTACATACATAAAAAACATAATAGTTACCTTAACAGGAAAAAGAACAGTCAATGTAAAACATTTCGGGACACTATTCAAACCCTTGAAAAGAAAGATAGATAACATGATAAAAGCCGATAGAAGAGTTGTATGTTAAAACACTCTCAGCATTAGACTTAATGTTCCGGGTTGATCATAGTTAGTTATATTAAGATGTATTGAGAATATGCACTGTTAGCTATTTTATTATTTCATTTGCAATTAATAGTTAAAAGAGATGGAATCAATCAGATACTGTGAAGCATTTTCTTCCTACAAGTTCATCAAATGCAAATTCAATATAATCTACTAAAGAAAGATATGTGAAAGAGCACTATCCCTGAAATATGACTTTACGCAGTCTACCCAGACACCAACTATCTAAAGCTCAAGATATTAAGAACCATCAGAACTAGTTTGATTTGCAGAAGAGAAGGCATGGGTCTATAATTAAAAATATCTCAAGATTACATAGTCTAGACAAGAAGCTGAGATAAGGAAGGAGAATCTTGTTATAAAAACCAAAAAGGATAAAAGCATGTACCCAAATAACAGAGAAGGCTAGCCTCTCCACATCAGATCGAAGGGAACATATATCTACAAAGAGGAAAGGAATATTTCAAAAAAGGATTTCTGAATAAATAAGACTATAAAGAATTATTAAAATGCCAAAAGGACAGCTAAAAGATTATTCTATTTTTGAAAATGTAGCTCACAGTATTCCAACATAGTACTTCAAAGAGAACCTACCCTCTGTGAGAGGTTTTGGAAGCATGTCAATGCGGCGCTCAACAAGATAGACTGATGTGCCCCTTTGTGTTGCTTCATCATCAAGAGGAGTACCAGCGTGCACAAAATTTGTGACATCAGCAATATCTAATAAAAATTAAAGATTCACATTGAAGCTTCAACTTTCTAAACCTTCCAGAGAGAAGAAAAAATATCTCAGGAGGGTAAAGGTACTACACTGAGGAACAACCACCCAGCTGAATTACAGCTTTTATATTTTAAGACAAAGAAATAGAATTACAGCTTTTATATTTTAAAAAAAAGAAATAAATGTTTAACAATAAGACATGGATACGGACTCCAACTTCAAAATGTCCATTTGCAAGGGGCGTGCAGTGAAGCGCATCATCGATATCCCTGCAGCCTGCAATCAGAAGGATCACTTCTTAGCAGTTCATCACAAAAGTACTTTCCGGAAGATGTCAATAACAAAATTAGTCATGCCAATGAATCAGAAGGTAATATAAAACAAAGGAGACACATACCAGGAGGATCTACACTAAATACACGCAAGTGACGCAGATCTTGTCTATTAGGATTTTCCAGATCTACCGATGACACTGACCAAGGCAAAGGTGGCAAACAAGCCAATACCTGAGCAGTAAATGGCCTGGAATCTATATCATTCTCAATTAACACTACCTGTAACATGACGGTGATGGGTTTAGTTAACTGATGTTATACGCTTTCATTAGATTATTCGAAAAGTCAACAGACTTTATACACAACCAAGAAAAAAGTTATAAAGTTGTAATCAGTAATTAGCTCTTGCCACATTAAATCAAAATGAAAAACATCAACTTGCCTCGCTTTCAGTTTCTCTGTCACCAATGTCTCCTATTGTACGTACATAATGACCAGAAGGATACCGCGATGAACAATGCCAAGAATCAACAGCCACAATAATTCTCTTATCTAAAAGATTACCAAGTTGTCGAGTTTGAAGCCGAATCTTAGGAAATCTGCGATCTTTAGAGACAAATAACGCATTTGCGACACCCCCGGTAGCTGCCGGCATGGGCATTGGCTCCAAAGAACCACAGTAACTGCAAAATATCTTGTAATTATAAACGACATGAGGTTATCCTAGCAACAGAAAATAAATTCTGTAAGTAAATTTGTGTGTCCGTTAGAGATACACTAAACTAAAAAGAGAAATGACCAGCTTTAAAACTAGAAGGTTCCTTTCAATTCAAAATTTGCATAATGCACTTTTGTCAAGTGAATTGATTAACAATTGGGGTAAAACAGATTATAACACTGAAAAGACAGTTAGTACAACAGAAATCTTTCATAAAAAAACTCCTACATAAAGCTGAGAAGATCGAAGCATAACCGTCAAATACCACACAGAAAACGCTGCCCTTTAAGAGTATTACAGCTAGGCACCTTGCACGATTACTATTAGAAAACGAAATTGGAAGTTTGGAACATCAACGAAGTTGTCAAGTCTTGTATACTGACAAGGCAATCGGAGATAAATAAATAGAAATAGATCGTCTTTGTTACTTACGAATTCCAATTGCGCTTTATAATACCAACAACACGCCCTGATGAACGTGCAGCATTTACGTCATCTGGAGAATCTTGCACAACATTCAAATTTCTAGGAGCATCATCTGCGCTGTTTGGAACCAAATGAACATCTTCCTCCTCCTCATCCTCTGGAAGAAAAAATAGATTAAAGAGAAATACAATGAACTTAGGAGCTAGGATAGCTATTGACAGATCTTTCTTTGCAAACATTCACCACATAGATGAACAAGGGGCCATTTGAGACTTCAAGAAAATATAACAATGGTACACTGTTGACTGTAAGACAATAAAGTAAAAAAAAAATCTCATGTACATGACCAAGTAAATCCGGAAAGGATTGTTATATACCATCATCTGCTATAGAAAGAGACGTTCCTCCGTGCCATTGATCTTTAGGCAAGAGCTCCACTGCGACTATATCACCATCAAAAGCCCTATTCATGTTAGTCCGCCCATGAATTAATATTTCATGACTGATGCTCTCACTCTGAACATAGGCCTCAGAAGGGTTATAACGGTTCACACGAAGTTTTCCTTGGTGAAAAATTCCACGATGCAAGCCGGAGGTAATTTCTGACAAAGGTTTATGCTGGAAAAGAAAAGGATAACACAAAAGAGGAAATAAAATTTCTGAAGAAGAATTTATAATGGCCAGATCACTTTCAATCTAGAGTGTCTATTGAGATGAGTGGGAAAAAAAAATTAGCTGCAAAAAATCATATACTCAAGAAGTTAGATGCACCCAAAAGCAGTAATACCTCACTATAAACGGCTTTTCTCTTTGCGGGTCTGAGATCTTCAACTTCTTCAATGCCTACATCTTCAGAGATTGGTTGCACGACTAGATCCAGTAAGTCTGGTCGACTGAGTGACTTGACATATGTTTCAACTGAAAATTGGAACAAATGTCATAAAGCATGACCTTCAAAAAAACAGGTTATAAATTGTACTAATCCAATAATCAACAGTATCACATACGACCAAGTGACAGATAGAACTTGGAAAAGAAGCAAGTACATACTGAAGTGAAACCTGGTAAAGAAATACCTGTCTCTGCAGCAATGCCCTCTTCAGTTGCTTTCCTCTTATTCTCCTTATCATTGGTAATCAGTAGCACCCGTATACCGCTGCCAAGATGACTTTGATACCAAGCAGTTGCCACCCGGATTGCTGAATAAGTAAATAACCTAGATATCAATTACTGGACTCTGGACATGGTAGAAAAGAAGCTACTGATAAGAAGTTATTTCCCTGGAATTCTTAATGTTTCTTTTTTTGAAACTTCGAATCAATACATTGAAAAAAAACCGAGAATGGAGTTCTTATGTATGAAAAAAGAGGGTCCCAACCCTATGCCAACAACCAGCAAAAAAAACATTTGTTTCCACCAAAAGACCTTTCTCATCAACAATTCACGGTATGATGAGATCACAATCAATTCCTAATATTTGTCATTTCGAATCAAATTTTGTCTTTTCAACACAATGTTTCTAGATAATTTGAGAAAAGCTACAAAGATGTAAGGAGCGTATTTACCTCTATCATTCCTATCATTAGGACTCTCCCCAACCATGGCCTTGACATATGTATCCCTGTCAAAAATCAAAGCGGATTGCAACAAAAATTAATATTAAAATGGAATGAAAACAGCAAAAAATCTCAATTTGTATCCAATGCAAAATGATAGTATTCATGAATAGTGAAACCAAATTGAACTTTTTTTGGGTATCCCATGAATTATGAGCATAGAGTAAAGTAATTAACAATGGCACACGCAAATTTGAATCTTTATACTGTTATTAATATGATAGTTGCATACATGATATTGCTACCAATCAACTGTGAGTTTCGACACGCTAATTTACCAAGTACACTAGCTTTCGAGAAAACCCTAATTATTATACAAATAGTAGTCAAACATGGAATTCTTGAACAAAACTCAAACAAAACCAAAATAAAAGTATGAAAATGAAGCTCACTTGTGATATTCATTTGAGAAAACGAAAAAATTGCGAAGGGTATTGGTGCAAAGAGCCCTTAGTCTATTATAAACTGAAAGATTCTTGTTCTTCACTTCTTCCAGCACAATTGAAAGCACAACAACACCATCTATAGCTGGATTCTCAATCAAATCAATCTGAAAATAAAAAAAAATAAAAAATAATATCAAAACAATAAAATAAGATATACAAATGGAAACTACACATTACATTCTTGGTTAGCCCTTTTCTAATGTGGGACTATTTTAGAAAAAAAAAACTTGGAAAATTGAGAAAGTAAAAAACAAACCTGATTGAGAACAACATTGGTATCAAGAATGAGAAAAGTAGAAGTATTTAAACGAGGTTCTTTATTATCACATAGTTTGCATATTGAAGCTCCACAGTAAATATCATCTCTTAAATAATGCTCCCTTACAACCTGAAATTGGAAAAACAAACAAAAATCATCAGAAATAAAAATTTGTGGATTTTGAATTGAAAGGGGAAATTATTAGTAGTAATAAGAAGAAGACCTTTAGAACTTTGCCTTGTTTTGTTTTTCTGACGAAGGATTTACTTTGCAACATATTTGGTTGCCGCCAACGAGTTTAAGTTTCTCTCTCTCTATTTCTCTCGGCTTTCGTTACTTCTTTCAATATGAACGAACTATGGTCGAGAGGGTTTCGGTGTTACTTGCGGGTCACCGTAATCTCCCTCTAGGGTTAACCCGATACAAAGCTAACTGTAGTTTAACCAACCAATTTGGGGGGAGTAGACTAGTAGTACACAATTTTAAAGAGAAATTGAAGGTTTTGTCAAATTTTCTAATGTAGTAAAGTTTTTTGTTATTCATATCTGACCACTAATTCTAAGGTTCCAGACCAAGATATATAGAGAGAGGAGGTGGTGGTTAGAGAATAGAAGAAAGAAAGATCTGACAAAAAATATTATAGTTAGTTGACAATTACAGTTTGTCGGAGACTCTTACTGGAGTAGAGAAGAAATGGTAGTGAGGTTTGGCGGAAACAAAAGAGAAACAAAAAGTTTGGGCCAAAATTTCGAACTCTGGAAAACTTTTTTATTTCATTAAATCGGCGGTATTATTTTATTGAAATTCAGATCGGAAAATGAACCAGTCGTCCTATATCGCCTACAACACCGCCTGCCTTAGGTGGCTAAGAGGACAAGCTGCAAAATAGTCATATGATACCCTTCGCGAAAGTGTGATGGAGAATTTAATCCTAGTCTTATACGAGGCAGTATGGTGGGCAGTGAGCTTGGCGGTACATTATTGACCGCTTAGAAGCTTATTAAGAATGTACTTTGGATGTGTTGAGAGCACAAAACAATTCCGGCAGTAATATTCCATTTCAGTTGGAAAATGCAGTCGGATGTTTTGGGATAGTATAAATGATCAAGGAGTGGTAACTCATATCACGGGAGGAAACTTTGCGCAGAGTTCCATTACTATTAATGTAATGGGTGGCTCCGCGATTTTTTATGGGCACAGGCGTCCGAGGTAATTCAGCTTTATGGTTCTTCATTATCTGCATATGGCCTTTTTTCCCTAGGTGTCCATTTTGTCTGGGCTTTCAGTTTAATGTTTCTATTCGGCGCCCATGTTTATTGGCAAGAACATATTGAATCAATCGTTTGGGCTCATAACAAATTAAAAGTTGTTCCTGCTACTCAGCCTTGAGCATTGTACAAGGACGTGTTGTAGGAGTAACCCATTACCTTCTGGGTGGAATTGCCACAACACAGGCTTTCTTCTTAGGAAGAATTATTGCAGTAGGATAATGGCTAGGAGGATTTGAAAAACATTACGGCATTAAGATTTCTAAGGTTTAGCCAATGTGAAAAACTGATCTAGTACACCATAATATAGTGTAGTTTGTAGTCTCAAGTGGTGTTTGTTTACTTCATTCTCTGAATCTATCTTAAATGGGCCTTCAGGCGAGTCAACCGAAAAAAAAAAACATTCTAAAATCTGATTCAAAATATTCATACCTCTGAGGCAGATTTCATATAACTTAGAAAAAGAGACACTACCTTAATCATTCTTCTATTATCCGACTCATTCATCAACCTTCTTGCCCGTGACCAAGTCTGTTAGTATGCAAATTACAAGTCGTACAACGCAGATTCATAAAACTACTTTAGTTCGTACAACAGAGATTCATAATCTAAAGAAAAAAATGATAATCGAAGCGTTCAACAGTTACAAAAATTGAAAAGGAATGGAAGTTAACTCGGGAGAACTATAACTTTCTTTTAACCGTTTCAACATAGAGTCGAGAACAAAGCATGCAACTTGGACAAAATCTTGATAGCCTCAGTCGCGGACTGCCACAATACTTTCAAAGACTTTCAAAGATCTCTGTCTAATTCCTCATTTTCTGTGTCTTGATGTAGAGAAGCACTGCATATTTTCGTAAAGGATTAACAATTAATAACCTTCTTAATCAACAAACAACCATTGTTATAGTAATAAAAATATTAAGCTGTTAATTTTCGGGATCTAGATTTTGAGATTACCTTGTCTTGCTGCAATGCTTGCTTAGATCTTGGCACAGAACCTTGCTTACATCCCCTGATCTAACAGATCCTTTCTTTATCAATTCAGCTAGCTGCACGAACATTGAGGACATTAGAGGTCACAAACTCTACAACCCAAACATGATCTTTGTGCTACATAGAAAATAATAACTCAGTAGCGACGGCAATTTCGAAGAATGGGGAGATAACTTACTTCATCTTCGGTTTCCTCAAGTAACCTGAGACATTGAATGAAAACAAGTTAGTCTAGTGATTCATGTCACTTCATCTCCATAAACACAAAGAGATATAAAGAAATTTTCAGATTTAGGTGAGCCAGCTGAATAAAGGGTAAACCAAACAAATGGAACTGGTGATAACTGCTATAAGAACTCGATCCGGGCAAGTCAATTGTCAAACAATAGTATGATAATATATATATATCATGTATAATTGATTTATTAAAGCTTCAAAAAGTAAAGATATAAATAAATAAATAAGAAACCATGTTGTGGACTAGGGCAATCGATTCGTACATCTACCAAATAACCTAAATGTAAGATGATGTACGCCAAGGGAAGTTGACGGTTTGTTCTAAATTCATACCAATACCTAAATGTAAGATGATGTATGGAGTATTTGGTAGCTAAGGAACGAAGGTGTTAGACAAATCGATTGGGGTTTATTTTGTAACAGTAACCTGTCAAGATATGCTCTATCGGTTGGAGTATGGCAAGAGATGGTTCAAGATTCCTCTCATACACCGACATTATCTTGCATTGGATGCCCTGAGTGCAATTTATAAACGTTTTGACAGGTAGTGAAGTTACTTTTAACTTGATTATCTGATACCTGAGGTGGTGTGTTTGGCCAAGCAGGGTCCGCCAATTCTCTTGTCATATTCCTTTTGCAATATATTTGATCTATCCATAAAAAGTACATCTACTGGATACAACTCAAGCAACTACGAGAGCTACAGCCAACAAAAAACTAATCATTTCCTTACGTTACCTTCCGCAATAAGATGACATATGCTTTGAATGTGCTCGCGCCTCTTGTTTATCTATCATGACATGATATCAAACACTAAGAAAATAATCCAAATAACTAGTAGAACACAGAACAATATCCAGCAAATTTATTATATATAACCAAATTAATGACAGGAAAGTATGTCTGGGATTTCATTTTTGGTAATATAGAGAAAAATGGCCCTCATTAAGGAAATCTTGATCGGAAAATAATGGTACCAGTCCACTAGTTTTTTTTGGTGCTATAATTAGAAGTAGTAAGACCCATGATAAACAAGTTTAATGTGGAAGTTTGATACCGATGGTAAGGTTGTTCCAATCTGCTACTTTTATCCACTCTCTTTTCGTTGAATCTATCTGCAAAAAACAAAAAGTGCTGGTATCAGCTGACTTGGAGTCTGGAACAATGAACAATTTGTTATTACCTTATGAGAAGATTGTAGTTCTATGAACAACATAATGTGCCATAGAAGACTATCATGGAGAGTAGAGTGTAGAAGAACAATATAACAATAAAATTCTTCCAGAAGGAGAAAAGTTACCTTCTCAAGAGTGTATTCTTGCATCTTTTCACAAAGTCCATCTAGGAGTTCAACAACTCTCAGCTCGCTAACTCTGTTTTGGATATAACGTGCATTATTCAGTCATCACTCACTCCACAAAGCATTGAAAACGGAGATAAATTTGGTATATGAATGTAAGAACAAGAATTCCAAGGTGAAAAGGCATTACATATCAAATTTTCAAAAAAACAAACACATTACTTATAAAGTTATGGGTACGGCGGAGAGAAATCATTGACCGAAAAATTCTGACTTCCATGAGACTAGTATTAACGTGACAAAACCAAATCCCAAAACTATGACACTATGTAAAATCCCAAAATCAAACACCCAATGGATCTGAGTCCAATGGGGTGGCTTTAGAACTTGAAAGAGTCTAAGGTCCATAAAAACCATGGCCTTGAAGCTCATTGAGGTGTGTGTGTGTGTGTGTGTCTGGGAAGGGGTTGGTTGGAACTCGGAAGGTAGTACCCTCATCGACATCGAAAACAGTAAGACCGAAAAGCAAGAGCTATCAATTGTCGATAAGAAGCCAATTAAGGAAGAGGGGTAGGTAATGCTCTCATCAAGCCCTGAAGCTTGTCAGAAACAGTAGAACAAAAATATAAATAATGGGTAATAACTAAGATCAAGAACGGGTTTTCCTACATTTTTCTTTACGAGTAAAACAGAATTTTTATACCTGTAGTCAATTACCTTTCCCCTACGTTGACCTGTAGAGTCCAAACGGTGTCTCATGTCCAAATGGTTTCTTGGTTTTTCCTAAGGCAAATACGAAACAACAAAATTATTGGAATACAAAAAGGAAATGTAATAGGTAATCAAGCACAATAATGCTTGTGAATACATGATTCTGTAATCATATAGGAACGGTGATAACAACATCATCATCTCATGGGAGTAGAAATTATGGGGAATTCTGTTAAATAAGCCCTATTTGTTTAATGGGGTTGTTGTTGTTTAATTTGAATTTGAAACATTTATATCCAATCATCTAAACCACAAACTAAATACCATGAAATAAAAAAGAGGGGGAAGAAGTTATTTCTTACATTAGAAAGTCCCAATTCTAGCTCCTCCTGGAAATAATTGATAACAAAATTAAAGATCAGATCCAAAATTGAATACGGATCGAGTTCAAAATACTTCAGAATAAGGAAGTAATTCATAAGGAGATCTAATAATATTAGATATCGATGAAAATGAAGAGAAGAATCATGAGTGTACCGCAACAGCATTACAAGCTCCACATTTATCGTCGATTGAAGTCACTGAGACCAAAACGGATAAAATGACGACGACCCCCAACACTAGTGATGATAAGCTCAAATCCTTCACATTTTTCTTCATCTTCTCCATTTCTCAGTTTCCTTCTTCTTTTTCTTTCCTTTCGTTCGGCAGTACTAGCATGAAGGACGATCGCTCGGATTAATCATTCTGGGCCGGTTTAGTTTAGTTGATCGAACACGGAAGTTCCAAGTCACCCTATTTTAGTACGTGTTTAATGACTATTGGGTGGAACTAAGCCACGTTTGATCCAATGACGTGGTTGTGTCCCCTTAACCAAATTGATTTCCTCTTGTAATTTCCCGTCAACCCTTGAGAATTAGAGGCGCCTATAAAATTATCCAAAAACGGTTAACTCACTCTTCCTCTCTCTCTCTCTCCCTATCAACTACAAGAATTTTTGTTATGTGAATTGCAAGAACTACTACTGATCTTACCCAATAGTACTAGTAGAAAATAATAAGGAATCCAAATAACAAACAAAAAACAAATGAATCTAAGTATGTAACCTTACCCAACAAAATAGATTGAGTTAGAAACCAAGTGAGTTAGCTTCTAGATTTGGATGTCTACACGAGTGAGTAGTCGTACTAAAACCCTCCTCAAATGTGCACCAGACACACTATGGCGATTTCTGAGTTACATGGTAAAGTCTCGTCTAAGATTTAAGGAAAACAACCATGGAGAGTCACAGTTGTATAAAACCTTCCTAAAAATAATTATTCATTTTAATTTAGTTATAACAAACAACAAAAGACCAGAAAATATTTTTTTTGAAGTCCCTCGTGTCACTATGTCACCAAGACAAGCTACAAGCAGACCATTTTAATTTTGATATATATATATATATACACGTAAAAGTTTGGTAGAAGAGTTTGGTAATAAGTACATCAGCAAAACGGCTATTGATAACTACCTTTAATTGTGATATATATAGAGACATAAAAGTTTGGTAGTAAGTACATCAAACGGCTATTAATAACTACTTTTGATCGTGGTTCGAGCTTGAGGGGACTCTTTCCTTCGTCGGAATAAAGGAGAGAGAAGAAGGATCGGGTGGTGTTGGTTGGAGGATTAATTCTATCCTTTAGATAGTTCTAGCCACAGAGTCGAACCCTTTGAATAGGCGAAATTAGAAGAAAAAAAATGTCACGAGTACAAAGAACAAGTCTAAGGGCACAACTAACAAAATTAACTAAAAGTCTTCCCCTTTCTTCTACTCTTCCTCCTTTACAGTTGGCCTGGAAAATCTCATTTGATCCAACAAACAACCTCTGAAAAAAAATAGTAAACCACAAGTTCCACAGGAAGAGAGAGAGAGATAGAGATGTCTTGCTCATCGTCGTCGGGATCAGAGGATGAAGATGAAGGTGTCGACTCTTACAGGAAAGGTGGATATCACGCTGTCAGAATTGGAGATCAGTTCGGTGGTGGCCGTTATATTGCCCAGAGAAAGCTTGGGTGGGGCAACTTCTCCACCGTTTGGCTTGCTTATGACACCAACTCCTCTGTATGTCTTCTTTCTTCATTCTCTCTCTCTATATATATATATCTAATCTGTTTAATTAGTGATGATATCTCACTTGAATCTATCTGGGATTCCTTAAAAACTCTTGGATTTTTTCATCATTTTGCTTTATCTTAATCATTTTCCGATCATGGGTTACCCTGAAAATGCATAAATTCTACAATTGTTATGTCCAGTTTAATTATGAATATAACATAAGATCCAATCCTGAAATGAATTTCCTTAGTCCTTACCATCTTTTACCTTCCTTAACAAGAAGCCAATTGTTTTCCAGAGATATGTTGCACTTAAAATCCAGAAAAGTGCTGCTGAATTCGCCCAAGCTGCCCTTCACGAGATCCAAATGCTATCTGCCATAGCCGATGGCGACCCATCGAATTCAAAGTGTGTTGTTCGTTTAGTGGACCATTTTAAGCACTCTGGTCCAAATGGCCAGCATTTGTGTATGGTTCTTGAATTCCTTGGCGATAGCTTGCTTCGTCTAATTAAGTATAATCGTTATAAAGGACTTCCGTTGAATAAAGTTAGGGAGATATGCAAATCGGTTTTGGTGGGTCTTGATTACTTGCATAGACAACTCCGTATAATTCATTCGGACCTAAAGCCTGAGAATGTTCTTCTAGTATCAACTATCGATCCTTCCAAAGACCCTGAAAAATCTGGTCTGACTCCTGTGCTTGAGAGGCCAGAAGGAAATCCTAATGGTGGATTTGTGTCAAATGCGATTGAGAAAAAGCTCAAGAGGAAGGCAAGGAAAGCAGTGGCTAAAATTTCTCTAAGGAGAGATTCGATGGGTGGCACTCCAGTTCGGGCAAAGCGATCATTAGATGGGATTGATCTAAAGTGCAAAATTGTAGATTTTGGAAATGCATGTTTGGTTGATAAACAGTTCACTGAAGAAATTCAGACACGCCAATATAGAGCTCCTGAGGTTATTCTTGGAGCTGGTTACTCGTTCCCAGTCGATATGTGGTCTTTCGCTTGCATGGTTTTCGAGCTTGCTACTGGTGATATGATGTTTGCTCCTAAAAGTGGCCAGGGTTTTAGCGAGGACGAGGTAGGTTTTTATTGCCCTATTCTTACTAGTAAACACTTCAATGATTTCTTTGCAACAAAAGTAGTATGCAAGGAGAAACAGTACAAGTAACGTGCATCTTCACCGATGCATGAACTTTTGATTTTTTTTTTGCTACATTTTGACTGTGGATTTCATGTGAATTAGGATCACCTTGCTCGAATGATGGAACTTCTAGGGAAGATGCCCCGAAAGGTGAGTAGACTTTCTTTTCTCGCAATGCTTTTGCAAATTATAAACCTCTCTTAACAATCTTCTCATGCTTTTGGAACAGATAGCAGTCGGGGGATCTCGATCGAAAGACTTCTTTGATAGACATGGCGACCTAAAAAGGATCCGTAGACTGAAATACTGGTCACTAGACCGACTTCTGGTTGAAAAATACAACTTCCAAGAATCTGATGCTGGTGGGTTAGCTGAATTTCTGATCCCCATTCTTGATTTTGCACCAGAGAACCGACCGACTGCAGAACAGTGCATGCGACATCCATGGCTAGAGATGAAGAATCCCAACCTAAGCGAGGAAGATGAACAACCACTAGAAAAAGTGGAAGTTGGGATGGGTAACCTTCAGATTAAGGTGGGTAGGTGAAAAAAGGATGCAAGTATGTTAGTCAGGATGCAAGAATACTGCACAGAGTATGGTTTTGTGGTTCAGTATTGGGTTTGTTAAGATAGATTGAGATTCAATCTTTTATTGATTACGAGTGTAGAATAGTGAATGGGACCCGAAGAAGGAAATGGTTTTACAGAAGACACGAACCAGACAACGTCACTAACCAACTTGAACATTAGCATTCACCAAACAAGACAACAGACGGTCTGGAAACTGGTGTGAGAACACCGTGAAGGGAAGCCGATAAAAAGTGAGGTAGTCCAAATTAAACAGTTGGTTTCCAGTGTCATTTAACACTTACTCCATGATATATACATTTGTCCATTTTACCTATTTCCTTGAGAGGAGTTACCATCTTAGACAATAAGACAATCTCAACACTGAATTGTTGAGCACCAAGTTTATTTAGCAACCAAGAATTGTTTCATTTGTGTTGTTAGTAGAACTTCATGTTTATATATACGTACGTGTATTTTGGCAAGAATTTTAGTGTATAATTAGATTTTGCACATCTAAAACAATCCGTTATTTGTGCAGGTTGGACATTTGATCATAACCCAAAAAACTAACCCCTCTTTAAAAATTATAACTTAGTTGTAAGTAACAATAGACTTCAATGAATAATCCCACATTATGATTCAGCATTATAAACAATCACTTTTCTATGTTTCTTGCTTTGGCAATGAAACTCTTTCTCTCAAACAAGTCTGCAAATCTGTTTAATCCTATATGAATTGGAAATTATTAAAATCTATTAAAAAGAATTTCAAACTAACCTTCTCTTAAAGACTTCACTGGGTACAACATATCACATAACAACACCTTTTTGGGTTTGCCTGGAACTCTGTTACCACATCGGTTCCTTTTTAACCGTTTCTTGAGGTGATGTTTTCTTCTTCTTCCTCAAAACAGCACCATCCTCCCCACGCGTCTCAATATTTTCATGGTCACTAGTTTCCCTAACATTTGATGAATCTTCAGGAAATAGCTGAACATCTCGATTGTCAGGAGCTGGGTTATTAGGTTGATTCTTCTTTGAGCACCTTCTGTTAGCTGTCACTTTCTTCATTCCCAAAAGAGTACCGTCCTTGTTATCGTTCTCAGTATTATCATCACCATTAGTAATCCTTAAAGTTTCTGAATCTTCGGGAAATAATTGGCTGACTGAAGCTCCTTTAGCACCTTGCTTACTATTTAACTTCAAATTTGCTGCCCTTTTCCTCTTCCCAGAGCGTTTTCCATCCTCATTACATGTTTGAGCTTCAGTTTTTGACCTTTTGGATCTATTCTTCTTTGGAGCAGCATCACTGCAGTCACAAGCAAGTAAAGACACGTCACTTACTAGTTTAAGGGTAAAACAATTCCCCAAACAGAAGATAAGACTTACCAAGATAAAACATCTTTTGTTTGCTCAGGTTTTGCCTTCTCTCTGCATGTAGTAAAAATTTAACATGAACATATTCAATTGATTCAAATCCTTTACAGTCGAAGAAAGAAACTAAAACCAAGTGCGGATGAGTTGCTTATTTGCAAACCTTGACTCATTTTTGTTCTCAACAAGTTTTTCGTCAAGGCCGGGTAAGGGATTTGTTTGTGGAAAAGGGGCAAAGTCACGATAATCTAATGCGGGTCTCTCCCCCGGCTGATCTACAAAGTTTGATCTTAGAGAAGCTTTCTGTATTTTCTTAGCTGCTTGAACCATAGGTACTTCATGTGGAAGCAACACCTTCCATCTCCTGAATAATCAGGTATTGAAAGACATATTGGTATAGATATATTATTTGGCAACTAAACATTAAGAAGACAGATACAAATACGTACCTCCTGCACTGACTATCAGTACGTGGAGGTACAGATGCTGCAACCTTGGACCAGCAATGTCCATATTCTGCTATTGCCTGTTTCAATTTACGATCTTCCTCCTCAGTCCATTCCTCCAGATTCAGAGATGGATCTAGACAATTTACCCATCTAATACCAGATTACACATTTCAAAAGTTGACAAATAAACAAAGTTAAACTTCATATACACTAAAATTAAAAATACCTTTCTCTACATTGAACTTGAGTACGACCAGGGACAAATTGAGCTATCATTGCCCAGGTTTTGGGCCCAAAAAGAAGTACAGCTACTTTTAGCCGTTTATCTTCCTCCACTGTCCACCTCCCCACCCTTTTCCTAGCAGGATTAAGGGTATTGATCCATCTGCAAACCGAGCCGCAATATCATAAGCAAATACCATCTCCAGATTCAGAATTTCCTTAAAAGAACATTTACATATAAAAGTTTAAAGACTTAAATGTGGACTTTTGGACTCTACTATTAAACTGGAAAGTGCTCTCTTCCAAGGGGTAGAAACTAGCCCATCAATTCGTCAAAACATCAATAGATATTTATACAAAGATCAATTAGTCGCACATCTGCCACAAAAGACTTGCTCTCTGGTCCTGCTGAACATTTTGCAGCCCTGTATTTACATAATACATACTATTCCCATCTGAAATCTAGGAACTCTCTGGCCTGAAAACTATCTGCAACCACCAAAATCGAGGTGCACAAAGTGTGTGGTTCCCAAAAGAAGGCAACTCTTGTCATGAAGTAAGGCAAGATACTCCATATCATCTGGAAGATGTGATGGTGTTTGTGATCAAATCTGAGCTAAGAAACCCATCCTAGCAGTAAATGGGAAATGACAATTAAATAAATACTCGTGATATGATCAGAGTTACACAACTAAACTAACAGAAACAACTAAACTAAAATAAAAGGCTTCATTGAAGCTACAAAAAGTCTAATTCCCTGAGTTTGCTAGTTACCTGTTAGAACACTGGGTACTCGTCCGGCCTTCCAAAGTAAAAGCTACTTCTTGCCAGTTAGTTTCACCAAATGTTTCTACAGCTGCGCGCAATTGATCATCATCATCCTTCGTCCAATCTCGCTTCAGGATGTTTGCGTTAAGACTCCGTTGATAACGAACCAAACACTGAAACGGAGTTCGGTTTGTCCCCAAGGCAATAGAAATGTTGATCCAGTTATACATCCCTCCTTGTTGGAGAATTAAGAGAAGCTTTTTATCCTCACTTTTGGTCCAGGGATTCTGATTGATTAAAGGATCCTCAACGTTTAACCATCTGCATGATGGATTGAGAGGAAAAAGATACAATTAGCATGGGCAGAATTATGATTGTAATACACAGTGGAAACTAGATGAGGGACTAGACATTAAAATGGTGCCCAACCTCCATAAATAATCGTAACTCAGAATAAACATAAGCATGCATCCATACGCCCAATTACATGCCAACGGCGCCAATGTAATAAAAGTCTATGTTCTCAGAATTACCATATGTTTTCCTTCTAACCTTTCCCAATTATGTGTGTACCATATTTAGCACCACTATATGGACAACAACGCTTTCGACTCTATTTTCTTCTTATAGACTTATTAGCTGTAGAATTTTAAGTAGACGTTAATAACTTAATATTCTATTAAGTAGCAATTAATAAAGTCCATATTAGAGGCTTGACCATCATGGGGAAAGTTCAGTCATGTCTAATATTCCGAGGTACACGTACATACGCTCGCTATGATTTAATTAGTAGCAAATTACCTTCAACTCTTTGGTAGTCTTTCTCTTTTCTACATGGTTTCATGTTTCCTGTTAGTTATCAACTTATCATTTACTCTCAATGTGGAGGTTTAGACTTAGACCATATACCTTTGTTCACATTCTGCGCCAGATCGATCTACCAGATATGTGGATGACAAATCCTCCCAATTAACTTCAGGCAAAAAAGCTCTAATATTTAAAGGGGTGACTTCAAATTCCCCAATCGACGCGTGGATGGAATCTAAAATACTAGAATCACCATTCGTCCTGTAATGAAAGAACTGCTTAAGTAAGATAGGATGCTCTTACATTGTATTATTTCGAAAGTAATGTGACAGACTGTGCAGATTAGGTAAAATGTGCCAACAGCTAAGTAATCCACATTGAACATACCAAACTTCTACTGATTTTTGAAGCAGCATTTTTTGGAATTGTTGTTTTATTCCTTCCTGGAGAATTTTGTTTTCTGACTCTGACCAACGCTGCCTACTAAGAGAGCGTGAAGACTTCTGGAACACCATTCTAAAGTTGGCAGCATGAATATTCTCAACTGGGCCAAAGCTCAAGGCATGAGCCCTCTTGTAATTCACCTGCAGAAAACTACAACTTTAGCAAGTGTTACTGTAGGACCCATTTACATAAGAAAAGTACACATAACGCCAATGCAAACATGTCCATTACTGAACCACAGAAGCCACTCAGTGCCCCGTAGAATAAAATGTCCAACTCACATGCTTAGATAACTAAGTAGACATGCAGAAAATTGGGAGTAAAACTAATAGCATTGCTAATTTTTCCACATTCAATATCATTGATTATGACCCCTTCTTGGAAGGACTTGGTTTTAGGTAACGGTGACAATTAGAAAGAACACTTTTGGTACCGTAAACGTACATACTATATGGGTATTAGATGTGGTGTAATTGTTGACTTCATTTAATGTTATTTAACCAAATCAGACAAGAAAAAGTGTGACCTAGAGCCTGAGGCATTACAACTACAAAAGAACATAGACTATATGTAACAACTTGCAGATTATAATAACCATTTCTAAGGAACACAAAGTTACTCCAAAACAAAGGAGCAAAAAGGCTAGTACTAACATTACTAGCCTGAGATTTCATGGACTTTTTAGCTGTAATTAATTGCAAACGTGCATCCTTCCTTTCGGATAAAGCTCGTGTAGCTCTTTTTTCGCACGCAATATGGAAATCATTAAGGGCTTTGACATGTTCTTTCAGCCGTTTGTTCTCCTTGGTCGTTGCTGCTAACTGTCTCAGCTTACTCTTAATAATCTTCTGGCATGAACGATTCTTCTTAATAGCGTCAACAAAAGCCCGTGCAACTTCAGGGATCGGAAACTCCGAATATTTAGGCGGCGACGTAGATGACGTTTCTGACTGGTACCACTTTATCAAGTTAGAAGGTGGTTTCTGGCAATCTGTTTCTAAAGGGTGGTGGTACATATTACAATCTTTTCCAGAAATGGAGAGTTGTTCTTCACCAAGAGCATCGCCGTTTCTCAACACACTAGGGGTTTCCTCATGCATTAATTTTCCAATACCACCCATACATGATAATTTATCCATATAACTATCAGGGTTCTTTTCCCGGGCATCTGCATTATGATATGAAAAACATAAGAAAAGAGATACAATCATATATACACTAAACATAATCAAGATTGAAAATTAGGGTAATCATCTTATACATAGTAATCAAATCAACCATTTTCATAAGTGATTCACATCCTATATACTTAATAATCATAAACTAGAAAATTCAGTGTTTGTTATAAGAAACTTACTGGTATTGTAGTTGGAAAATCGTTTCTCAATTAAGCGAAGGGTTTCATAATCATCTTCCTCCTCGTAGTTATGAGAAACAAATGACGGTAAACAATTGAGAGGCTTCAAATCAAGTGGTTGATTAGGGTCATCAGGAATTGAGTCCCTCATTTGGATATCTTGAACAAAATCAAGATAATCTGTTTCTACTTTTACGCTTATGGAATCAGCGACAGGGTTGGTAGTGGTGGTGGTGGGCTTTGTGTGATTGACAACTTTGACTACGTTAGGGTTTAATTTCCACGTCCTTTTTAGAGCTTCAACGGTATCACCAGCAGCAGAAGCGTCTCCTTCATTATATGTTTCTTCTGTTTTATCAATTTCCTCTCTTCTCTCGGAAGATATCGCCATTGTAGAGAGAGGGAGAGGGAGAATGGGTATTTGATTAAGTTCCCCACCCCCAGCCCCCAGGCCAGTGTTGTAGTGTTGTTGGTAGTGACATTTTCTTGTTTAGCCCAAACTTGAACACAAACTGTATATAATCCCCTTATTAACCAGGGACTATATTAGAAAATCAAGCTGGATTTTCGCGCCTAGCGTAAGATTGCGAAAAGACACATGCGCTCCTTTCTAGCACTAGCAGCTACCTCCTGTGCTTCACCTGAGGTCGGTCCTGGTTTGTACTCAACGTCTCAACCCACCTAAAGATAGTTGGGTCTATTTACAATTTGACCCCTAGTCATGGCCAGCTAGATATTTTGGCCTTATAATTATCCACATTTTAATCTGGCACTCAAGACCATGATGAAGATTTTATTTTTTCAATTTTTTTTGAACCCATGATGGATAGTTGAGTCAATACTTTATTTCCCCGGCTATTTTGGGGAAAAGGAGAAATTTCCAAAGCCCTATTGTTTAATTTTGTTTCTTTTAGATGTTTTCATAGGAATTCAAACAGTTGTCCGAAGCAAATTGAAAGAAAATTTCAAACATAATACCATATTTTTTCCAAGATACCGCACGAAAGAAAAATATGGTAGAGAACGACCTTGTTAGAAATTAAGTATGAGGCGATAGCGGATAGTATAGTCCATTTAATGGTTCATGTTAGAAATTAAGTGTTAATGGGTTGAAATAAGTACACAGATAATTAATCTTTGTCTATCCATGGCTAGAGTAAGTTATGTAAAGTAGTGTTTTTTGCATAAAGTTTTCTGATGTTTAATTTTTACAACAAAGAGATTCTAATATAAAGGCGTAAATATTTATGGTTTAACGTCAGTTTTCTATGTTTGTCAAAACAAGGTTGATATAAAAGACGAAAAAATTGATCAATGTAGATTGGTGTAAGCGAAATCAGTCATCGACAACCTTCGTATAGCGCGAAAGAGTGTCGAGAGTAGAGAGAGCATGAGAACCATTGATTCATATTTCCGCAGATAATGATATGTTTTCTTCATCTTTTCTATCATTCTTGTTATAAGAAGGGGGTTATTTCTAGTTTGCTAACTGATAAGACATTTGGACTAAGCTTCGAACAGATCGAGCCAGATGAAAGAGCTAAATGATTTTGCGAAGTTCTTGATTGTAACCTAAACATGGCAATTAAAAGCTGGTTTGGCTCTTGGTCATGGCCAGCCCAAATATTTGAAAGACTCCAAGCGGAGTTACCAATTGAGGCCTTATATAACGCGTGTTAGAAAAAAATAAATAAAATTTCTAGTGGTGTTTATGGAAGGGTTTGTATTCTTGACCTCTTGCACATAAATTAGACTTTAACCAATACACTAAAACTTAAATTAAATCATCTTATAAATTGATTTAAAATATAATAGTTATTTCAGAATGGATATACAAAACCCTAAACATGAAGCCCTTTGTTATGTCGGGGCTCAAGCCAGCCACTTTGGTGGATTTGAACTAGGGTCGCCCGTCTAGTCTTGTCCCAATTCTGGCTAGGGGACTTGGGTCACAAGATGACTTGGCAATGTATAAAATGGTTGTTTGCGTCAAGAATAATAACAAAAAAAAAAATTGGATTTTTTCTATCAGGTAGAAGCTACTTAAACATTATGTGTAATAATAAGTAAAGTTTAAGATAATATTGATAATTACTGTTCAGGTCATCTTTTTTTTCTTTCTCCCAGCCCAAATTAACGTTACCCAGTAAAACTCTCTCTCTCTCTCTCTCTCTCTGAAAAATAAATAAACTTTTTAGAGTTTTATTTCTCCTCTTCTTCTTTTTCTTCTTCTTCTTCTTCAGTTCTTCTTCTTCTTCTTGAGCCGAGTAAGATTCCAGCAACGAAATAAACCTATAATCGATAAATTGACGATCACACTTCAAAGCAAGCTTTGTAACTGAATTATTAACGAGTAAAAAGAGAAGGAATCGAAGGTAGAAGATCAAACTTGTTATACTAAGACTCGTTATATCATCTATGACTTGATAATCCTCCATTTTTATCATATGAAATCTCATATTCTTCTTTATTGTTGCTATGGATCTTTTTCTTTTCTTCATTGGTTGCTTCTTCTATTGTATCAGATTCAGCTTCTTGTAATCACACCTATTAATGTTTTTATGATGATGATGAATCTAAATAAATCTCTAAACTTCTTCTATTTCTCTCTGTCGCTCTCTTAAAATCGAAACCCTAATTTTGATGATAATGACGATGAATCTAATATTGACGATGAATCTGATGTTGATGTTAATGATTATATGCACCCGGATATGAAATCCTAAATTATTCGAGGATGAAGAAGAAATTTTTTTTTTCAGATTTTAAGAAGAAACTTCGGATTTTTTCTTGTTATCGATTTGCAAACTGGAGAACGAGTTTGCAAAATCTGGAAAGCGAGTTTGCAAAAATATATTATACTAGAATCCACCTGAAAATGGACTATTAAAACTTTGTTTATTAATTCTTCGAAGATGTTCTTAAAAATACGAATGAAAGCCTTTTATATGCAACTAAATTAAAAATATTTAATAAAAAAAAACTAAATAAAATATAAAATCAACTTTAAATATTATAAAAATAGCTTAAGCAATTTATTATAATAACATTGGTGTGTTATCAGAATAACAATACTAAAATTATTAAAACAACATTTAAAAGTGAAAGAAAAAATTATAATATTAATAAGTTATAAATAGTAAATGCAGTATCAAATATCACCAAAGTTACCTCAAATCCAGATAAACAAAACTAATAAAACTCAATGAAATACGCAAAGATAAACTTTGATTTGGAAATCTGTTTATAACGTATCTAGCATTTCTTGTAATTTGATCTCCTTCTCCATTGTTTCTTTCTCTTTCTTATATAAATACCTATTCAAGCAGGTTATTATAATAAGTTTACTTATTAGGATGGCTTCTATTATAATAACTTGTTTAATTTATTTTAACAACATTCAAAGTTTGTTTTATATTTTACAAATAAATTTAAGACATTTAATAAGAAACTAAATTAAATATAAAATCAAATTTAAATGTTGTTAAAATAACTTAAAGTTATTATAATGTTTAAAGTTATTAAAACAGCATTTGAAAGTGATAATGTTTTAAAGTTATTAAGTTATTAACTGCTTTAAAATTTTCTTTTAATAATGTTTTAAAGTTATTAAGTTTGTAGTTATTAACTTGAAACGTCTTTGTTAACTGCTTTAAACTTTTCTTGTAAGTTCATTTCCATCTCTATAATTTATTTTAAGTTTTTTACTTTTTTTTGGTATTTTTATTAATTTGGTCTACTATAATTTTCACTTATTACAATAGAGAGAGTCCTTTAAGCTTGACGATGGCTTCCATGATTAGAAAACTTTTTGGATGGCTTCTATGATTACAATAGAGGGAGAAAGCATAGAAATATAGTATGCCTATATTACATGCCTAAAATCAATACTAATCTACTTAAGTTATTTTAATAACGTGATTAAGTTAGTTAACAATATTTAAATTAATTTTAAAATTTATATAGTTTTTAATTAAATATCTTTAATTTAGTTGTCAATAAAAGACTGTACTTCACATTTATAAAGGCATTATCGAAGAATCAATAAAAAAAAAATTTAAAAGTATATCAAACTGGAATCCAACAAAAAATGCTAGACTATTTAAACTTTCTTTATTAATAATTCGATAATGGTCAGACACCTAAATTTAAAAAAGTTAACATTAAACGAAAAGTATAAAATTAACTTTAAATGTTAAAATAATGTGAGCTAATTATTGTAATAACATTTGTATGTTATTAAAATAACATTATTATTAAAACCACAATTAAAAGTGATGAAAACATTATAGTATTAATAGGTAATGAATAGTTTATTTAACATTATTAATATGTTTAAATTATTAAATTAAGTTATTTTCTTTTTGTCCCCTTACTTTGTGACTAGCTTCCTTTTTGGTTTTTTGTTTTTTGTAAATTCAAATTTGGTTCCCTTTTGTTAACACCATTAGTTAACTTTAATGGTTAATTTTTTATTTCCATAATTGTCCTTGTTAATAACAATGATTTTGTAAATTCAAAATTGACCCCCTTTTAAATATGGGTTGATTTCCAAAAAAATCAACTTATTTAGAACAAATTAGGGGGTCAAAATGGGATTTGTTTTATAAATATTTAAGACACTTATATCTCCTCCATCTCATCACCTCTCTCTTCCACGTCATCTCTCTCGCCACCTCGTCATCTTCTCCAGCACCTTAGATTTGTGTCTAAGACTTCAAAAATCTGATTGAAATATATAGAGCTAACCTCAGTCAGGTATGAATGTCAAACACTTTACTCTCTCAAACACCTTCCTTTACCATTTATGAAACATTGCTTGTAAACTTTAGTTAGCTTTTGGTGAGTTAAACTTGAAAATTTGATCTTGTTCTCTTGTAGCGGAGGAGGAGGATGGAAGACGAAGACTTTATCAAAACTGAATCAGAGGAGGGACGATTCTTATGTAAGGTAAAATAATCAGATTATCTTACGAGAGACCTTCTACGCAAGAAGTGTCATAAGCCAATTGTACGAATCCTGAGAAATATGTCTGCCTGTATTTCATGCCTCATTAACTGTGGTGATGATGACGTTGGATCGAGAGGAAAATACCTCGTAGCATGTACTAGGAAATACTTAGAGATGATACCCATTAATCATTTAATCGTAAGAATGGTTGTGACCACATGAAGGTATTCATTGACAAATCGAAGCTATTCGTCGATTCTTTTGAGCATGTTGGACTCGCAAACGCCATTTTGTTGTGGAATGGAATCACACTTCAGTTCAAAAATGAGGTTGCTTTTGAAGCAAGTCCTGGCTTTCTAAAAGAATGGTTCCTCTTGGTATGCCAACATTTATTCACTCCACAAAATTCTCTGTTCGTGCCCACACGAGCCTCAAAGGCTCTAACCTAATCCAGGTATACTCACGATTTCAACATTTGTTCAATATTCAGAATTGTTGTTTAGGTGTTTGATATGTTATATTTTGCGAATTCAACTATTTTCTTAGTCAATCTCTTTAATAATTCTATCTATATTGGTTTATGTTTGCATGGAAAGTAAATTCTCAACAACTAGAATATTATCGCATTTGTGGTCGAATAATCGCTTTGGCAATGATGAATGATGCATGATGTGCAAATAAGGGTCGCTTTTAATTGATCACTTGTTTTTCTTGCATTTATCTGGATCTATAATTACTTTGGAGGACATACGAGATGCAGATCCATATATGTATAAAAGCTGCAAAGATATTCTAGTTCATTTTGCATATATCATTATAATGATCGACACTTTGTAGTGGAGTGCTGCCACACAAACTTCTAGTCATCGGTATTCGGTGGCAAGCGTCACAATAGAGTTAGTTGTTTCGCTTTTTCACCACAATCTATTGGGGCGCCAGGATCTGTTTATTTCGGGGTCATGACATGACTTTACGGCACCTGTTCTCCCACGCCCCTTTCCCCGCATAGAAAAGAGTCTGTTCTACTACAGATCATCGGAAGCAAGTCGGAGTTGATCTGAAATGACAGACAAAGACCCAAACCATATTACAGTATATAAAGTCATGGGCTTCCAGGAAATTGGATGAGAGGAAAACAGTGAGATAATTCAAGAAAATTCTCATATGCTGATAACATCTTTAGACAATCTTATTGTCCAGTTCCATATGACTTTATGGCACCTTTTCCTTTAATCTTGACTGCCACCAAGCATCTGTTCCATATGAGGAGATAACGTCTAATTATCCAGATTGTAAGTTTTGTTGGTTATTCTTTCACGAATGTAGAATTCAACTGAGTCGCCCTCTTAATTCTTGTCCGAGTCTGAACTACTATAAAAGTATTGCAAATTGAATCGCCCTCTAATTCAATGATTCATGAGATCTTAGATATGTGATAACAGACGAAATTAGCCACTTTAGCATCAATGAGATTAAAGGAAGAGGTGCAAGAATCGAGAAGAATATATAAAACTCGTTATTCAACTTTGTTTTGTAAGATCAATTGCAGAGAAGGTAAAGCTATTTACTCGAGGCCTTGATGATGTTCTTACCAGAAGCTGTCGAAAGAGCTTATTTCAGAGTATAGAGTCTGAAGATCTTGACCGTATATTATTGGAAAGAAGAATTTGTGAAACGAATTGGGAGGAACCCAGGAACCACAATGAAGCTGTTGATGGTAGGTAGGATGACTCCTTTTCATAGAATAATTGAAACCACCTTACCCGTTTCTAGGCAAAAGTCTTCTTATCAGCCATTGAAATGTAGAGACCAACATCGGCCGTTTCGTTTTGTTATCTGATTTCAGTTCATCTTATTTATCATTTGTTGTAGGCAATTGTTCTGGTTTTATTAAGTTATTTGTAGTCAAGTAATAAAGTTTCTAGGCTGATTATCCTTCAAAGGAGTTTGAATTAAAACGCATTAAGCATGGAAATTAGGGGGAATACTTACATCCCTTGTTCTAATCATGGAAACCCACCACTTAAAAGAATTGGGGACCAAAGTGGAATAAACCCATTTTTAAAAACTGAAATAAGGTCGGCTGGGTCAGGAGTTACCCTCAATTCTATAATTTTTAGGAAATCTAATCCCAGAAGAAAGAAGACCAACAGAAGGGAAATTCAGAAAATAGAAACCCTTCCTTGTAATATTTAGGAACTTCAGATCTGGAGGGAGAATGAGAGAACTTCTGATCGATATATAAATATAAATATATATATATATATTAAGCTTTTGGTGAATGAAACTTAAAAATTTGATCTTTTGGTGAGTTAAACTTAAAAATTTGATATTTTTTTTTCTCATATAGCTGAGGAGGATGGAAGATGAAGACTTTATCAAAACTGAATCAGATGAGGGACTATTCTTATTTAAGGTAAAATACTCAGATTATCCTACCAGAGACCTTCTACGCAAGAAGTGTCATAAGCCAGCCATACGAATTCTGAGAAATATGTCTGCCTGTATTTCATGCCTCCTCAACTGTGGTGACGATGATGTTGTATCAAGAGGAAAATACCTCGTAGCATGTACTAGGAAATACTTGGAGATGATACCCGTTAATCGTAAGAAACGAGAGCATATGCAGTTATTCGAGTACTATGAAATGTTTCGTGAACTTGTCCGACTATACAAATCTCCCATTAAAAATAATAAAGAGATAGCTGAGGAATCATTTCGTCTCTTTCTCCATCCTAACATTCTATCCTTTCCTGTACCCACTCAACACAGATTTGCTTCTCTTATATTACAGTTGTGCTATCGTCTCCGTGATCACAAAACAACTTCAGAACGTTTGTTATACCACTCTTGCCGTCAAACTTATGAAGCTCTAGTGAAGTCAATTGGTCCTGGAAACACTAGGAGACTTTTCTATTGTTGCGCCCCAGATACTTTTGTTCGCGACTTTTACCATTTTATAAGGGAGCTCACAGAACAATTGCTTGTGAATATGAAGTTGATCCGGGAATCGTGCTTTTGCAGAGTTCCTCCTGAATTAAAGTCACGATTCGAGAGAGATGTTGTTGAGTTCTCTACATTTACACTCCATACGTGTACGAATATTAAAGAGCACGTGATATCAATATTAGGTCTGTCACTTGACTCACTTCCCATGGTGGCTTCTGCGGATGTGATGGGAAAGTCAAATTATGTGAAGGAACTGAAACCATTTTATGATGATTTTAGTAACTTGCTAAACAGCGTTGATCTTGGTTTAACTTATATGGATGATGGAGTTGAGTACACAAGATGTACTCAGTGTGAATTTAATCATGGGTGGTGTTATTATCTCTCTATTCTCAAGGAGTTAGACATGATCTCTAAGATTTATCATCCTGCACAAAAGAACCTCTCCTCTTGCTTGAGTTCTCACCGAGATTCGATAAACAAACTTGTGATGAGGTCAAAGAGAGGCGACGATCATCAATGGCTTCTTAGATATAAAAGTTTATTAAATAATGAATCTCGAGAACATTTGATCACCGTGATGTTTCCAGATCAGGTTAAGAATGGTTGTGACCACATGAAGGTCATCATTGACAAATCAAAGTTATTCGTCGATTCTTTTGAGCATGTTGGGCTCGCCAATGCCATTTTGTTGCGGAATGGAATCACAGTTCAGTTCAAAAATGAGGTTGCTTTTGAAGCAAGTCCTGGCATTCTAAAAGAATGGTTCTTCTTGGTATGCCAACATTTATTCACTCCACAAAACTCTCTGTTTGTATCATGCCCACATGACCCTCAAAGGCTCTATCCTAATCCAGGTATATTCATGATTTCAACATTTGTTCAATATTCTGAATTGTTGTTTTTTTGGCTTTTCATTATGTTATATTTTGTG
>BEHA01007763.1:0-10473 GCA_002897215.1 Eschscholzia californica subsp. californica | reverse complement strand
AAATACCCCCAACACGTCTTTATCTCGATTTTATTCGTTTTTCACACTGAACTCCATAAAAGACACTTGGGAAAGAGAAATACACAATTCATCAGAGTAACTGCTCGAAATAGACTAATTAACCCAAATTAAGAGATTCAAATGAGGCATTTTCATGACTCATCAAACATCCCCAAACTTAGATTTTGCTAGTCCTCGAGCAAAACAGAAAAATAAAACTAAGCCCAGTTCACCACTTTCGTAGGGAATCACGATTGCACTTAGCTCGTGCAACAAGCCGTTAAACCTCTAGGTTACCCTAGAGGACGAGTTTTGTCTCGTGAGGCTTTGCAGTGAATATACCCACAAAATTCAAAAATTTCAAAAATGCAGAAGGGTCTAAATATGATATGGACTAAAAATATTTATCCGGTAAACTTTCGAAAGTTAATAGAAATGAAATCCAAGTCAACCAGACGATACAAAAGCTAAAAATCCCTTCACTAGTAACCAAGACCTAAAGTGCACGTGACCAGCCAATATGAGTATCATTTCGGTTCAGAACAGACAAGACCTCGATTGCCATCTCGATACATTTCACCTCGACTACTGCCTCACGGTCATACACTCAAAAATTAAAGCCACTCAGAAATGGTTCACTCAATGTGCGAGTATGAGTATTAAGAAAAACTCAACAAATTACAAAAGGCAGACTACAATTTTTGTGAACGATTGATCTCATAGGAAGGAAACAACCACTAATACGGGATGGGGAAGCTAACCAACTCTTCTCACCTGATCTACTATTTAACAATGCTTCCTAGAGGTCGCTAGACACTAATGAGGATGTGACTAGAACTCCTGAGAACTCGACGTCTTCAAATCTTCAAGAACTACTTCAGGGAATAAACACTTAAACACAACTAAACAAACACTTGTTTTCTTTCTTTGATTTTTTTTTTTTTCCTGGTAATCAAACTCAATGTACAAAGAACTTTCTTGACATTATTCTTTCCTTGGGTATAGTTCTCTTCATTTTGCTTCATGCCTTATTCTCAGGGTTCTAACAAATGAATTTCTATCTTCCTCTAGTTGACATTGTTTTCAAGTTTCTCAGACTACAAGAGTAAGGTTTATATTCCTAAGGACATCCCTAGTGGTTGTAAAATTTGAACTCAGGAGATCAAATGAGTTCTTCTTTCAATATTGCGAGGTTGAGTAGCTCTTCATTCTACTCAGAATTAGCTCAGAAGAGATCACTCAAAACAACAAGAAAGGCTCAGAATCTCACATGGGTTAAGTCTCCACTAATGATCGATTAAGTTCTCTCAGAAAAGTCTACTCTTCACCTATCTAACACTCACATGGCTAGTGCACAGACAACTTCAAGACTCGAAATTCATGGAAAAACCTTTAGCAAACGGATAGTCCGACCAACTAGACTCTATAACTATTAACAAGCAAAAACAACTAGACTCACATTTTCAATCAAAAAATTAAAAATTTTGAACCCTTTTGAATTTTTGAAGTAAGGACTAAAAATTCAATCCCCTATCCCCAAACTTAAACCGAACATTGTCCTTAATGTTCTGAAGACTATGCAATATAATAGGATGTAAGGAAAGATGTTACCAGATTCAGAAGTCCTATGCATGGGTTGCCTCCCAGAAAGCGCTAAGTTTACCGTCTTCAGCCAGACGAAACTGATCATAGCAGATCAGTTTGGATAAACATGATCTTCAATAGAAACATCCTCTGTATCGTTCAACATCTCTAAAAATGGTTTTAACCGTTGTCCATTCACTTTGAACACACTACCATTTTTGTCTTCAATATCGACCGCACCATAAGGATAAACAAACTTGACCGTGAAAGGTCCTGACCATCTAGAACGGAGTTTCCCAGGAAATAAATGCAAACGTGTGTTATATAATAAAACTTTCTGACCCGGTGAAAATGCTTTTCTTAAAATATTTTTATCATGAAGCATTTTCATCTTATGCTTATACAACCTAGCACTTTCATATGCATCATTTCCCAACTCCTCCAACTCACTGAGTTGCAACTTTCTCTCTCTACCCGCCTTGTCAAGCGAAAAATTCAATTGCTTGATAGCCCAATATGCTCTATGCTCTAACTCAACAGGTAGGTGACATGCTCTTCCATACACTAGTCTATATGGAGACATTCCAATAGGGGTCTTAAACGCTGTACGGTAAGCCCATAGTGCATCGGTTAGTCGTAAAGACCAATGTGTTAACCGTTTTCTCCAGAATGCGTTTAATCTCCCTATTATATATCTCGACTTGACCACTGGTCTGTGGATGATATGGGGTCGACACTTTATGGGTAATACCATATTTTTTCATTAATAGGTCAAACTGCCTATTACAAAAGTGTGTGCCTCCGTCACTAATAATTGCTCGAGGTGTACCAAAACGTGAAAATATGTTTTCCTTTGAGAAAGTGATCACAACTTTGTGATCATTCGTTTTGGAAGCAACCGCCTCTATCTACTTTGACACATAGTCAACTGCAACTAGGATGTACAGATTTCCAAATGACATTGGGAAGGGACCCATGAATCGATGCCCCACACATCGAAGACCTCAACTACCAAAATAGGATTAAGGGGCATCATGTTCCTACGTGAAATGCTTCCCAACTTTTGGCATCGTTCACATGCCAAACAATATGCATGGGTGTCCTTAAAGATAGACGGCCAGTAAAAACCACATTGTAGATTTTTGTGGCCGTCTTCTTACTACTAAAATGCCCTCCACATGCATGATTATGACAAAAGGAGATGATTTTGGTTCCTCATCAGGAACACATCTCCTAATGATCTGGTCGGGACAATACTTGAACAAGTATGGGTCGTCCCAGAAGAACCGTTTTACCTCAGATAGAAATTTATCACGATCTTGCTTGGTCCAGTGTTTGAATATTTGACCAGTAGCAAGATAGTTCAATATATCAGCAAACCAAGGTAATTGGGAGATACTAAAAAGTTGCTCATCAGGGAAGCTCTCTCTCATGGGTAACTTGTCTTCTACAGACTCGACTACAAGTCTAGACAAGTGGTCTGCTACTAGATTCTCGGAACCCTTTTTGTCTCGAATCTCTATGTCAAATTCTTGTAGCAGTAGTATCCAACTAATCAGCCTAGGTTTTGCATCCTTTTTAGAAAGGAGATATTTTAATGCAGCATGATCAGAGAATATAATGACCTTAGACCCCACAAGATATGATCTAAACTTCTCTAGGGCATACACTACAGCTAACAACTCTTTTTCAGTGGTAGAGTAGTTTAGCTGTGCATCGTTCAACGTCTTACTGGCATAGTATATAACGTGAAGAAGTTTATTCTCACGTTGACCTAACACGACTCCAATGGCATAATCAGATGCATCGCACATGATCTCAAATGGAGTACTCCAGTTGGGAGGTTGGACAATAGGGGCGGAAGTAAGCATAAGTTTGAGTTTCTCAAAGGCTTCTAAACAAGGCTTATCGAAGACGAATTTGTTCTCTTTTACCAAAAGATTACAAAGAGGTCTAGATATCTTGCTGAAATCTTTAATAAACCGTCGATAAAATCCAGCATGTCCTAAGAACGATCGAATATCTTTGACCGTTTTAGGGACTGGGAGGCTTTTTATCAACTCAACTTTTGCCTTATCTACTTCAATGCCCTTTTCAGAAATGACATGCCCTAAGACTATTCCTGAGCGAACCATAAAATGACATTTCTCCCAATTAAGAACAAGGTTCTTCTCTTTGCATCGAACCAACACGAGTGTGAGGTGATGCAAACACTGATCGAATGATGAACCAAAGACTGAAAAATCATCCATAAAGACCTCGAGAAACCTCTCTACCATATCTGAAAATATGCTCATCATACATCGTTGAAATGTAGCGGGTGCATTACACAACCCAAAAGGCATCCGACGATAAGCATAAGTTCCAAATGGACAAGTGAAAGTGGTTTTCTCTTGGTCCTCAGGGGCTATTGGAATCTGATTATAGCCAGAGTAGCCATCTAAGAAACAATAGTTGCTATGCCCAGCTAGTCTTTCTAGCATCTGATCAATGAAAGGAAGAGGAAAATGGTCTTTCCTCTTGACCGTGTTCAATTTCCTGTGGTCAACACAAACACGCCACCCAGTGGTCATCCTGATGGGTATTAACTCATTTGACTCGTTCTTGACTACAGTAATGCCTGATTTCTTGGGTACAGTTTGAACAGGGCTGACCCAAGTACTATCTGAAATAGGGTATATGATACCCGCTCCTAACAATTTCAGGACTTCAGCTCTAACAACCTCCTTCATGTGAGGGTTAAGTCTACGTTGCATTTCCCTTTGACGGTTTAGCATCTTCCTCTAAGTAGATATGGTGCATGCAAACAGAAGGACTTATACCCTTTAAATCAGCTATTGACCACCCTAAAGCCTCTTTGTGGTTTCTAAGGACATCTAGCAATCTACTTTCCTGTTCTTTTTCTAACTCAGAAGCAATAATGACAGGTAAAGTTTCAGATGGACCTAGAAACGAATACTTTAAGTTGTCAGGCAAGGGTTTCAATTCTAAGGAAGGTGGTTTCTCTGTGGATGGAGGCAACTCTAGGATAGAAGGACCACTGGACTCACTGGCGGATGATAGTTGATTTGTCTCTACAGTTGGCGAGTCAATTGGCTCGGACAAAATGAGGGGTTCAACTTTCGCTTTCCACTTATCAGTATCCAGTAATGGGGTAGAATCCAACAAAGCATTCACCTCATTGATACTTCCCTCCTCATCAAAGTCAAAGCCAAAATGAGCCAACAGTGTTTCTAAAGGGTCCTCGGATAAGGTCTCAGGTAAAGAATCCTGAACGAACATATCTATTAGGTTCATTTCGCTAAAATCATTAGCATCATCAGGGAAAAGTCCAGCCTTAAAGATGTTCATCTCTACAGTCATGTTTCCAAAAGATAATCTTAAAAGTCCACTCCTACAGTATATGACAGCATCAGATGTAGCTAAGAATGGTCGTCCTAAAATGACGGGAATTTGGTTTTGGGTATCACGAACTGGTTTAGTATCTACGATGATGAAATCTAGAGGAAAGATGAATTCACCAACTTTTATCAAAACATCTTCCACTATCCTACGTGGTCGCCTAACAGGCCGATCTGCCAACTGGAGAACTATAGAAGTGGGTTTTATTTCTCCTAACCCTAACTGTAAGTAAACCGAGTAAGGAAGTAGGTTAACACTGGCACCTAGATCTAACAATGCTCGTTCGATCTCGTGTTCCCCTATGGTGCATGGTAATGTAGGACTTCCTGGGTCTTTATACTTAGTTGGAAGGGTTTGCTGGAGAATAGAGGTCACTTGCTGGGTCAAGAAGACTTTCTTATGCACATTCATCTTACGCTTCCTCGTACATAAGTCTTTAAGGAACTTAGCGTAAGCTGGGATTTGTTTAATAACATCTAATAATGGAATGTTAACACTAACCTGTTTGAACATTTTCATTATCTCCTCAAACTGAGTTTTCTTCTTTAGTTCTACCAAACGGTGAGGATATAGGGCTCTAGTAACATACGACTCAGGCACAATGGGTGGGTCTTCAGACTCAGGAGCCTTCTCAGGCTCTTTACTAGGGACACTAGTTGGTAAGGTGGGTTGTTCAGAGTTTAGTTCACTATCTTCGGGAACTCCTATCTTATTGTCAATTAACCTACCACTTCTAAGGGTGGTTACTGCATTAGCCTGGTCCATCGACTGTTTACCCCTTCGGGTTTGGTTCTGGTTGACTAGGAAACATCCCCTGTTCTCTCTGCCTAAGGGCTTCTCTAAGTTGACCTACCTCGGTTCTTAAACTACTTACAGCCTGGTTGGTCTGTTGTACAGTCTGGTTGGTCTGTTGTATAGCCTGGGTGGTCTGTTGTGCAAACTCTATATGGGTTTTAGCTAGTTGCTTCATGGTTTCCGCTAAAGACTCATTGTTTTGAGAAGGATATTGGGTACTAGATTGACCCTGGTTTTGAGCAAAATGATTCCTAGGAGCATTAAACCCAGGAGGGTTCATGGAACTACTAACCTGACCCTGATTTTGACCCTTGGACCAAGATAAATTGGGGTGATTTCTCCAACCCGGATTATAAGTGTTCGAATAAGGATCATATTTCTGACGGTTATCTTGCCTAGAGTTTAGATAAAGAGCATTAGCATGCTCTTTTTCGTCAGAAACAAAGAATAGGGTACACTTATTCCCTGTATGAGATGGGTCTCCATAGACGGAGCACGGATAAGAGATGGATTCATTTCCAACACTCATGACCTGAGTGGGATCCTCCCTAACTGCTTTAGGCTGACCAAGCTCTAAGGCTTCTATCCTTCTCGTCATGGCGGCGAGTTTAAGTTCGAATTCATCAACTCTATAGATGCCGCCTTTATTCGGACTAGGATTGGCCCTAGTAGGAGGTCCTCTAGAAGTTTCCCATTGGTGGGATTTCTCAGCTAGATCTTCTAGAAACGTCATGCAGTCATCGACGGATTTATAAGTAAATCCGCCACCACAGAATGACTCTACCATGGATGTAGTGGGATAGTCTAGTCCGTCATAAAGAAATTGGACTAGTCTGCTCTTTTCATAACCATGGTGTGGATACTGTAGTTCTAGTTCTTTAAATTTCTCAAGATATTTGTAGAGAGATTCTCCTTCTTGTTGCACAAAATTATTAAGACTTTGCCTTAAAGAGGTGGTTTTGTGCTTGGGGAAGAATTTCAGAAGGAATAAACTGGTTAATTCTTCCCATGTGGTGATGGAATGAGGTTGTAAGGCATACAACCAAGATTTTGCTTTCTCTCTCAAAGAGAAAGGGAACAACCTAAGCCTCATTATTTCATCAGACATATTGGGGAATCTTATAGTCCCACAGATTTCTTCAAAATCCCTAACATGGTGGTAGGGATTCTTGTTCTCAACTCCACGAAAGAGTGGGAGCATTTGGATAATGCTCGGTTTTAACTCAAAGTGAGCCGTGGAGTGGGGTAACTGTATGCATGATGGTTGACATGTTCTAGTAGGGTTCATGTAATCCCTGAGTGTCATAAGTGGATTTCCATCCCTGACTTGGTTTAGATTTTAACCCATAGTGTCAATCAAAGAGAGATTGACTAGAAGATTACTTAGATGAGTTTCTCTACTAATGAAATGACCTCTCTTATCACGATATCTATCGGGCATAAACTAGAGCCCAATGACCAAGGATATTCTCAACAATTTTTTTTTTTTTTTTAGAACAAAAACCGAGGAATCACTACGAAGACCCTAAAGGAAAGCAAACACAATCAGTCTGACTCCACCAAGCAACCTAAACAAAATCTAGACGAAAGACAAGTTGGTCCGATTCACCCTAAAAATCTAGACAGCTCCTACTTCGTTACAAAGCTTGAACTATAATTGTTATGAGGGTTACTCTGTCAAAGTAATACGGTCAAACAATTCTTGGTGACGACCAACGATGAACGTTGTGATAGCCGTCCAACCTTCGGTAGCGTTGCCTCTTCTCGAGGTGACCTTTTAAAGAATTGATTGACACTTTCCTTTGAGGAATGCCCAAATAAAAATCAAGTCCCTGAATTGTTTCAAAGATCCTATGAGCTCGAAACCTTAGGGGCTGATGTCTAAATCAGATTTTAGTTTTTAGGTGAGGTTTAGGATCGTGAATGTTGTTACCTATTTGGGCAAGAGAACGGTGATGAAATCCGTCTCCTATCTTTCAATTGGGTTATTGCCCTTACTAGAATGCATATACTAAACAATTCGATCAAAGCAATTAGTCACACAAAACACGCAATTACCCACTGACAGGGGCTTCGTGGGTGATTAGAGAAATTACCTCCCGTTCAAGACGGGCGATGACCCTTGCAGACGACCCGGGCCACTCTCCCGTGAGTGTTCGAACCGGAGGCTTCGTTTTGGTTTTCGGTTACAATTTATAAAGCCGTCCAATTTAGGGCCAAAACTTTAAAACCAAAATAAAATCAGAAAGTCTAAAAGTTTCTCTCTCACCAAAAATAAAAAAATACTAAAAATAAAATGTAAATTTTCCTTCTTGAGCTCCTCTCCTTGTTGCGCCTTTTCCTTCGCTCCTTAGCGTTCTACACGCCAAAAATGGAAAAGCAAGTCAAAGTGTCCAAAAATAAAAACTTACCAAAAATAAAACCTTCCAAATATAGAAATAAGATAAGACAAATTCAAACTTAGTCCCCGGCAGCGGCGCCAAAAACTTGGTGGGCCTAGAAAGGTTACCCTAAATAGGTCTACACCCGCAAGTGCACGGGTGTCAAGTTGTAATAAATTCCGGTAAGACCGGTTCGTTCCTCAGAGACTTAGTCAAACTTAAATTCTAACTTTAATTCTAACTTGGAATCTAACTTGGTTTGATTGGTAATATTTTTCAAATTATAAAAGAAAATAGCAATTAAAATTTAAATAACTCTTAAGTTGATATTCAGAAAAGGGAAAACTAGGGTTTTCGAATCCATCCTTCTAAAAATTCTAACGACGATTTGTTATGATTTAATTAACAAATTCTTTATATAACTCAGATTTTAGTCCATGAATGGTCTAAAAATCCGGAAGATTTTATCATGAAAAAAAACAATAAAAATTATTAACAAATCATATCGATATGTTTATTTATGAAGAACTTCATCTAAGACCCTAGATAAAAGATTAGTTAATCATAAACATTATATAAAAAAATTGGAAAATAAACTAAAGAGAGGGAGAAGAAAACTTAACTTTTTCGCAATTTTCAAACCAAACAGGGCCTTAGGGAAATGATTTCCTTCTGTTTTCCCAGAATTCTGCCAAACGCACCGTCAGGGAAAACGATTTTCTCGTCTTCCCGGAAATAGATTCTTTGTGGAAAATTATTTTCTCACCTTCTCCAATTCTCTTTCTCTCTCTAACTTTCTGATTTTCTCTCTCTTTCTTCTATATTCTCTCTGTTTCTCTTTCTCACTAAGAAAACAGTAAAGTAAGAACAAAGATAAACACAAAGCAAATATGAAAATTCCTTTTTTTTAAGGATTTTTGAGTCAACAGTCCAAAATCTGGGGGGTAAACCCAAAAAAAATCCACTCTTGCCCAAAAATTAGTTGCAGGTCCAAATGTCAGTTTTTCTTTTTTTATTCCTCTCTTGCCCTTGGACGAGACATGCTGACGTTTTCCTGAAAATAAAAAATGTCTGGTAAATAAAATAATTTACCAGTACACGAAAATTCAAAGTTTCAAAATTTTATGAAAATTTAAAATTTTGAAACGAAATTTCAAATTCCCGCCCATCAAAACCATCTCTTCCCGGTAAATAAAATAATTTCCCGTACACAAAAAATTCCAATTTTCAAATTTTTTTGAAATTTTCAAACGAAATATTTTTTTCGAAATTTTCAAACGAAATTTCAAATTCCCGGGCAAATTTTCAAATTTTTTTTGAAAATTTTAAATTCCCGCCCAGCAAAAGTGTCTAGTACAGAAAAAAATTTCCAGTAAATAAAATAATTTCCTGGTCACAAATTTTTTTTTTTCGAAGTTTTGAAATTTTCAAACGAAATTTCAAATTCCCACCCAAATTTTCAAATTTTTTTTACGAAAATTCAAATTCCCGCCAAAATTTTCAAATTTTTTTACGAAATTTCAAATTCCCGCCCAGCAAAAATGTCTAGTACAGAAAAAAATTTCCAGTAAATAAAAATATTTCCCGAAAAAATTTTTCATTTTCCGGGAATTTTTCGGTGGTTATTCCGTAATTTTCTGAACAGTACAGATTCTGATGGACGGGTTGTCAGATTATTTTTCAGAAAAAAATCGTTTCCCGAGAATTTTCGATGGCATGAACGGTAAATACTTTATTTTCTGAGGGCCCTTTACGTAATTTTGACCCCCCAAACTGACACATTGGACCTCCCTTACATTTTTAGGCAACTTTGGGTGGGATTTTCATTTTGGCCCCCTTTTTGGACCAATAGCCCAACCCCTCTTTTTTTTTTATTTCTTTTGTAATTTCTCTCTCTTTATAATCTCTCTACAACTCCCTGTTTCTATCTCTTTCTGTAATATCTCTCTCTCTCACTAAGAACAAAGATTACAAAAAAGAACAATTAGAAAAACAGGTGATGATGATGATAAAATGGTTATGTTTCTGTTTCTTTCTCTCTCTAAACCGTGATCTTCTTTTCTCTCTCTAAATAATCTCTCTCTGTTACTCTAGCCGTGGGAAGATGATCATTACTGGTCCTCTCAATTTCTTTTTGTACTGTCTAACCCAAGATCTCTTCTCTCTTTCCTTCTCTGTCTCGGTTTTCTTTCTCTCTCTAAACAATCTTCCATCCACTCCTCTCTTTCCTTCTCGGTTATAAACCACAATTCTCTTTCTTTCCTTTCCTTCTAATCTTTCCTTTTCTCCCACTCTATTAATCTCTCTTTCC
>BEHA01007724.1:473954-504175 GCA_002897215.1 Eschscholzia californica subsp. californica | reverse complement strand
AAAATAGAAGAAGAGTTCAAAGAAATCAAACGGGGATCGAGAACTTTTGATACCGACGCCGTTCAAAGCTGCGTTTCTTCTTTTCTATTCTCTCTCTCTTGATGATTCTAAGCTGCTGCCTCCTCTTTCCTTCTTTCTCTCTTAATCCTTCTAAGCTGCTGCCTCCTCTTTCCTTTGTTTCTAGTAATACCACCGACTTCCCCAAAACAAAAGAAAAGAGTTGGTCTTTTCTCCTTTTTCTCAAAACCCAGGGCACCCACTTTATTTAGTTTTAAATTTGGTTCATTAGTGGAATGTGGACCACACTTCAAAGCGCACACCAGCTTTGACCTGCTTGTCTTATAGAATTCAGCTACTTGGTGTATAAGTAGCCGTGAGCTGCTTGACCCGCAAGCTGCCGATTTCTCATTTTATTTTTTTGTGGTGCTCAGAACTTTTTCATACGATGTCAGAAAGACGTGATTCTTTCGCCGTTGGATTCTTAATTCAATTCCCTGTAATCTCACGCGAGAAATTCTTCAAATAACTTCTTAACTGTGACGTTAATCAATTCTTCCTTTAACGCGCGTGATTCGACTTCTTTTTTCGAGATATAGCCTGAAACGATACACAAATCCAAAAGTAATGATAATAACGGATAATTCGCACAAAAACTAGAAAATGTGTATAAGAAAATGATAGACAAAACATGTAAATTATGCACTTATCATCTACCATCTCTTCCTCTGCTTCCCTTACTATTAGCTTAGAATAGTTGGGAATCCCGACTATTGGCGTGGTGTTGTACCATTGTCAGTTTGTTGCTCAGATCGAATTTCTTCGTTCTCTGATGGGTTGTAGAAGTAATATCCCGTTGTCTCTTTTGGATATCCCACAAAGAGACATTTGTCTGATTTCAGTGCTAGTTTATTTCCTTGTAAACGTTTTACATAAACATCGCAACCCCACACTTTAAGAAAAGATAGCTTTGGAGGTTTTCCACACCTAAACTCATATGGAGTCTTTTCCACAGCTCTCGACGGAGCTCGGTTTAGTGTGAAAGCAGCCGTTTTGAGAGCCGAAAGTTGTTGGAAGACCGGCTAAGTTCATCATTGATCGGACCATGTCTAACAAGGTTCGATTTTTCCTTTCAGATACACCGTTCATTTGAGGTGTTCCTGGCGGAGTGAGTTGGGACACTATTCCACAACTTCTAAGATGATCCTCAAACTCTTGACTCAAATATTCACCACCTCGATCTGATCGAATGGCTTTTATTTTCTTGTCAAGTTGATTTTCTACTTCATTTTGAAATTGTTTGAACAATTCAAACGATTCTGACTTATGCTTCATTAGATATATGTAACCATTTCTAGTGAAGTCGTCAGTGAACTTGATGAAGTATCCAAAATTACCTCTTGCTAGTGAACTCATAGGTCCGCATACATCTGTATGTATCAGTCCTAGCGGTTCACTAACCCGATCACCTATCCCTTTGAAAGGTGAACGTGTCATTTTACCCATTAAACATGACTCGCATGTGTCATATGGATCTAAATCACATGAACCCAGAAGTCCATTTGCATGAAGATCTGCATACGTTTCAAGTTAATGTGGCCTAAACGACAATGCCAGAGATATCCTTGTTCGAATCATGAGTACGAAGTCGTTTTATGTCTATGTTCAGGATTTCGTCTTTTATGTTCATAACATAAAGACCGTTACAAAGTTTATCACTTGTATAAAGTACCTCACCATTGTATAGTGAACAACATTTGTTCTTTATTACTAGATGATATCCCTCTTTGTCCAGTACGAACACATAGATGATGATCCTTCAAATAGTTGCTACATAATAGCAACTATGTAACACTAATATCAATCCAGTGTCTAAACTGAGATGATAGGTTCCTACGGCTACAGCAGCAACTCTTGCCTTGTTAGCAACTCATAGAACCATTTCGCTCTGTGTCAGATACCGTATTCCCTTTATCCCATCTAAATCTGATATTATGTGGGCTCCACATCCGGTATCAAATACCCATGAGGGGAAATCAGCCATATTTGCCAAATTTACCTCTTTAACATAGGCACTTATTTCCTGGTCACTTACTGGTTTCTCTTCTACGCTTTCTTCCTTCGAAGTTTTGAGACCACATCTCAAGTCCTTCTCCCAATCTAGAAAGTTATTTTGATCCATTTCTTTCGTTGGAAAAGATGAATCTAAATCTAAACTAATACTACTTGCCATCTCTATACACTATGAAACAGAAAAAGGATTTTGCTAAGTACCACATTCAATATTTGTAAACCAGTTTTACCATATTATCAATTGAAAACCGTCCCCGTTTGAATAATATGATTCCAAGATCCCATTCATTTGAATTTAAGCGTAATAGGGCACTGCCCCCAACTTCGTCGTCCTTGGTGAGTAACCTCTTACTAATCATACTCTTATGACTCTTGGTTGATGAATCTCATACTTAGGTGTCAAGATCATCCTTTGCCTCGAAATCAAAAACTTTTTTGCCGACTTGTTGAGAATAACCATTTAGACACATAGGTCTTTTCATAGATCTATCCGTACTGTCCCGAGGTAAAAGATGGCACCTTGCGGAGGCAGACCCACCATCGATGAACAAGGGCTCAGCAGGTGTCTTAATTTGGGTAGGCTTTACTCAAAAGTTTTTTGGGGGACTTTTACGTAATTTATCAATTTTGCATTACTGTGAATTAAGTCATAACCTTTCATCAGTTATTACGTAAAGTTTATGTGTTATTGCGTAAGGAACTAATTAGTGCCCAGTATACCCCTTAAAAGATCAAATCTTTTAGGTTTTCTCTTGTTCTCTTATGGTTCGTTTGGATTTACGTCCATGAACCTCCATTGATTATTCCCACTTGAACCATGATCTCATCGTTCGGTTCATCAATGAATTCTATGACCCTATACTCTAAGTATTATTCGGGCACATACTCCTATGTGCTTAAAAACAAGAGTCGATTACTTATCTAAAGGTAATACTATTCTACGCATTCACACACACATATATATACATACAGAATATAAAATAAAGTATGTATCCTAAATTCATTTCTAGGTTTTCTACTTGTGGGAAATGGTGACATTTCTATGTCTAACATGCTTCTAAGTTAATTTTCGTGTAATGTTAACTAATGGCACGTTATGTTTCTTCCTCAATGATTTCTAAAATCGATTCAAGCAAAAACTCCGATCGGGACCTCGGATGGCCCGGGTCATAATCGGAAAAATTGCTAAAACCGGAAGAAGAAAAGTCACGACCTTTTACTCGAATTAAGTCCCGAGTCATACTCGAAAGACCCAAGTCAAACTTGGTCAATGTCCTTTTGACTAGCCCGGGTTTCCCCGTGAGAAGTCTAGGGTATAGCCCTAACACTTGGTCGGACTAGTCCGACATGTTCCAAACGTGTCGGACCCATTGGTCTAGACGCGACTTGGCCCTAGCCCAGACGCGTCCTCAGGCCAAGGACGCATCCTGGATGCATCTTGGTGCTCCAGACACGTCTTGGACGTGTCTGGTCCGAGCCTAATCCTTCTCGGACTTGAAGTCCGAGAAGTCCGGCCTATCCTCAGACGCGTCCAGGACGCGTCTAATGGATTGGGTCGGTTTACCCCAGACGCGTCCAAGACGCGGATTTTATGGGATCCTCGTCCGAGCCCCATTCGGACAAGATGTCCGAGTCCCATTCGGATAGGAAGTCCGAGGGGACAGGATGCGACTTGGTCGCGTCCTGGTCACGCAAGGAGCGTGTCTTGGACGCGTCCTGCGCCAGCGACTGCTTCCCTGTCCGGACAAGAGTTTAGAAAATTCTAAACTCCTGTCTTCTTCTTTCTAAACCTCATGTTTTTCTGGTTTTAGCTGCTGGTTTTTGATGAAAAATTCATCAAAAACCTTGGTTTTTCAAATTTTTGATAAAACCAATATCTTTCAAACTCCGTTTTCGAAAACTCTTTCAAAACTCGAAGTTTTAAAATTTATGCATTGAAACTCTTTCAATTTCTATACGATTAGGTTCAAATCTAATTTAAACTAATCATAAACATCTAATCATTCAAGTTCGAATCTAATTCGTTCAATCAAATTCGTTCATACAATCGGCTCGTGATGCCACTGTTGGGTTTTATGTGTATCTAATATACTAACTAGTGTTGGTAACGGAATCTCAAACATCTAATGTTTAACACTAAGTTGTCGAGGATCTATACATGAACTAATAAGAACTAGAATCGGAAAAACTAACCTTTATCGCAATTTTCCTTCGAACCTTTCCAATCGCGAGAGAAGATCAATAGCTCCAATTGTCGCTCCTTTACTTGAGACACCGAGTAGTATAATATGATCTCCCTTCTTTAATGTCTACTAGAACTTTAATGGAAGGTTGAGAAGAACCTCTCTTCTTGACTAGAAAGATAGAATGGGAGCTTTTTCGCTTTTATGTGTAAGAGAATTGATTATCTCAGAGAAAATTCCACACATTTTATGAACTCATATTGGGGCTTTATATAGGCATTACTTTAGTAGAGTCCTACTCAAATAAAGAATCCTAAAACTCCCTTCAGAAAAGATAAGCACAAGTTAGTGTTTAAACTAACTTGGACTCCTAATATGGGGAAAACCCTAATTAGGGTTTCCCCATGGTATGGCCGGCCAAAGCAGCGCTTAATGGGCTTGCTCTATCCGACCCACCCCTTTAATTAGGCCGACCAGGGGTCTCCCCTTAAGGGAATCTCTGGTTGCCCCTTTTATAGTGGGCTTTTACCTTTTCGGAGTTCTCTCTCAAGCCCGATTCTTTCTATCTTTTGAGCATCTTTAGACTGGATCATATCCATCTATAACGCAGCTCCCACTAGTCAAATCTCTCCGATCAAGTTACCTCTCTTATGTGTAACCCGTTGTAGGATCTGGTCTATTTTAGCTGCGAATTACAGAAGTGATTCGACGATCGTAAGCGGCTTCTAGTAAAGCATTATGACCCCTAATTGGACCGGATTGGATGATCTTCATGATTAGTTCATCGTTATCCTAGCTGACAAATTGATCGCATTGTTACCTTGGTCGAAGGACACTGCTTCAGAAGGATATCTCCTTCAGACCGAACGGATATATCATTCAGAATTCTCGACAATTTTATTTTAGAGCTTGTAAAGACGTGTTTGACTGTCGTTAGAGAGACTACTTAAGAATATGTGAGTTAGAAGAAAAGGAGACATATTCTAATTCTGAAGGTATGACCTTCCTAATAGAAATATATCCTAAAGGTCTAAAGGTATAACCTTCCGAAGAGTGTCCTTCGACCAAGATGGCAATGTGTACGATTTGGCTCATAGGATAACTATGACTAGGGATGTCAACGAGGCGTGTTTGGGACGGTTCATCCCCTTCCCAACTCCGTCCCATTAGTAAACGGGGTTTACCATAACCGTCCCAATAATTATTCGGGGTGGATATTCAATTACCATAACCGTCCCAATTAAAAATTGCTAAACCATTACCACCCCGCCTCACTCCGTTTAATATAAAACGAGTCGGGTCGGGTTCAAAGTATTTTGTTTCACAAAATTTATTTTAGTTTGAAGTAACATAACAATTATTAACAAAATTTTATAAGACTTTGAGTTTATCAATCATAAACACTGCAACTACTTAAATAATATAAAACATAAAATAATTAAATTGATCATATAAGATTGAAGTCTTAGAAACATAACCTTAAATAAAACATATATTTAATATATAACATGCTAATCGGTTCGGGGCGGAGTTTACTATCTAATACCAAACCCGTCCCAAACCCTATTAGTTTTTTTAACTTCATACCAAACCCGAACCGTTTAATTAACAGGGCGGTAAAACCCGTCCCATTAGGGGTGGGTTTGGGAAAAAACCCGCCGGTTCGGACCAAATTGCCACCCCTAACGATGACCTTATTTGGAAGATCAATCAATCCGGTTCAATTAGGAATCGTAATGCTTAGCTAGAAGCCGCTTACGATTGTCGGATCACTTCGGTTATCCGTGGCTAACATAGACCGGATCCTACAACGGGTTACACATAAGAGTGTTAACTTGAACAGTGAGAACAGACTGATGTGAACTAGTATATAGATGGATATGATCCAGTCTAATAATACTCAAAAGATAGAAAAGAATCGGGCTCGAAAGGGAAGCCCGAAAGGGCAAAAACCCACATTTTGGGCCAACAAGGGACTCCCTTATTGGGAGAGCCCTAGCCGGCCATATGTGTGGTGTGGGTCGGCCAAACAAAAGCCCATTAAGGGTTGTTGTGACCGGCCACATTAAGGGGAAACCCTAATTAGGGTTTAGTCCTAATTAGGGAATCCTAGTTAGATTTAAACTCTAACTTATGCTTATCTTTTCTGAGGGACTTTTAGGATTTCTTATTTGAGTAGAACTCTACTAAGGTAATGCCTATATAAGGACCAGTTATGAATTTAGAAAAGGTGTGAAATTTCTCCGAAAGAAATCCTTCTCTTCACATTGAAGGATATAGTCCTCCGGTCTAAAGGAGATGTCCTTTTGAAGGAGTGTCATTCGACCAAGGTGGCAATGCGTACAATTTTTCAGTTAGGATGACGGTGACTTTATCCAGAAGATCATCTAGTCTGGTCCAATTAGGGGTCGTAATGCTTAGCTAGAAGCCGCTTACAATCGTCGGGTTATTTCGGTAATCCGCGGCTAACATAGACCGGATCCTACAACGGGTTACACAAAAGAGTGGTAGCTTGATCAGAGAGAGTTAACTCATGGGAGCTTGCCTATAGATGGATATGATCCAGTCTGATAGTGCTTAAAAGATAGAAAAGAATCGGGCTCGAAAGAGAAGTTTGAAAAGGGCAAAATACACACTTTTGGGCCGGGAAGGGAATCCTTTAAAGGAATTCCCCTGGCCGGCCATATAAGAGAAGTGGGCCGGCCAAAACAAGCCCATAAGGGGCTGTTATGGCCGGCCACACTAAAGGGGAAACCCTAATTAGGGTTTATCCTAATTAGGGAATCCTAGAAGAATAAAAACTCCTCTTGTGCTTATCTTTTCTGAGGGACTTTTTAGGATTCCTTATTTGAGTAAGACTCTACTAAGGTAATGCCTATATGAGGACCCGTTCTAAGTTCAGAAAAGGTGTGGATTTTGCTCAGGACAAAACTTCATCTCTCTCACAATATACAGCTAATTGGAGAGAGAGGGTTTTAGAGAAAAAGCTCCCAATCTATCTATGGAGTCAAAAGAAGAATGGTTCTTCTTCTTAACCTACAATGGAGTTCTAGCAGACAACAAAGAAGGGAGATCAAGTTATTTACTCGGGTGTCTCGAGTAGAGGAGCTACATATGAAGCTGTCATCTTCTTCGGGATAAAAGTTAATGGAATCTAGTTTGTGGGAAAACGAATCCAGGTATTCTTCTTTCAGTTTCTAATTCATTATTAGTTCATGTATATGATCCTGGTTAATTAGTATTAAATATATGATGTTTGAGATTCCGCTTACAACACTATTTAGAAGATTAGTATGTGTTAGATACGTACAAAACCCAACACACACAACTATTGGAGAGAGAGAATTTTAGAGAAAAGTTCCCTATCTATCTATCGAAGTCTAGAAGAAGGAGTTCTTCATCTCCACTTCAAGAAGGTCCTAGCTGACTGAAAAGAGGGAGTTCAAGTTATACATTCAGTGTCTCAAGTAGAGGAGCTACACTAGAAGCTCTTTATCTTCCGAATACTGGTCAGAATTTAGTTCGTGGGAAAGCAAATAAAGGTATTCTTTTTCCTTCTAGTTCATAGATTTGTTCATCTATAGATCCTAGACAACATAGTGTTAATCATAAGATGATTGAGATTCCTCTTACAACACTAGTAACATGATTAGGATATGTATTATATATATGTAATTCCTAACAGTGGTATCAGAGCCGTTTGCACGAAACTATCTTTGGCTAGAATGAACTAGATTCAAACCTTAGATTAATAGATAGAATTGTTTGAATAGAGATTCGGACAAAACTTTGATTATTTTGAATTTGATTTAAACATAATCAAACATGTATTCGAAAGAGTTTCAATGCATTGAATCATTAGATTTTGATGTTTTTGAAAAGAGTTTTTGAAAACAGATCTAACGAATTATAAATTTTGAAAAAATGGTTTCAAAATCCTGAAGTTTTGGTGTTGAATAATGGAAAAATAGTAGCTTTTCATGAAAAATAGTGGGAAGAAGAAAGAAGAAGACCAGGTCGGTTGGAGGTTTTTGAAAATTTTCAAAAATCTAAAGGCCAGACCGGCCAGTAGGTCACGGGACAGCGTCTCGAGACTGCTGTCCCGTGACCGAGAATCACGGGATAGGAAGTCCCGGTCCGAGTAGGACCGGGATTCCTAATCCCAAACGGACTGGGATTCCCAGGTGGTCTCGGCCTAGGAATGAGACCAGGGATGTGCGACTGGAACGTCCAGACGAGTCTAGGACGCGTCTGGTACGTCCAAGCACGTCTCGGGCTAGGAGTCCGAGATGGCCTAACGTCCAACATGATCCAACCGAGATAGTCTTGACACCCGTTCCTATAAGTCCAGACCATTGACTAGCTAAGACCGAGACTAGTGAAAGGACTTTTGACCAAGTTTGACTTGAGTCTTTTCGAGTCTAACTTGGGCCCATTGGGCCTTGACTCGAGTGGGAGATTTTCTTACTTCTTCCGATTCCAAAACATAACTTTTTCGACATTGACCCAGACCATCCTAGAGCCCAAAACAGAGTTTTTCCAAAATTGATTTTGGAAATCATTATGGAAGAAACTAAATGGGCCATTAGTTCGAATTTCACGCAAATAGGTTGAGAAAGCCCATCAGACATAGGAATGTCACAATATCCCACAATTAGTAATACGGAACATAGCAAAACCTAGAAACGAATCTAGGACACATACTTTATTTTATGAATGTCATATATTTGTATGTATATATATGTGAATATGTAATGTAGTATTGCCTTTAGTTAAGTTAACGATTCTTGTTTCTAAGCACAAACGAGTATGTGCCCGAATAACACTTAGAGTATAGGGTCTAGAAAAGCCATTAATAAATCGAATGATGAGATCATGATTCGAGTGGGAGTAATCAATGGTGGTTCAAGGACGAAAATCGAAACGAACCATTAGACGAACAAGAATTAAACTAAAAAATGAGATCTTTTAGGAGGCTATATTAGGGTTTTTAGATAAAACCTTACGAAAATTCACATAAAAACTTACGTATACGTCACTAATGGTTACGATAGAGTTCACAGTAATGCAAACTTGTTAAATACGTAATAATCCCTTCAAAGAAATTTTGAGTATAAGCCTACCGAAAAATAAGACACCTGTTGAGCCCTTGTTCATCGATGGGGGGTATGCCTCCGCAGAGGGCCATCTTTTACCTCGGGATAATACGGGTAGATCTATGAAGAGGTCTATGCGTTTAAACTGGTTTTACCCAACAAGTCGGCAAAAGGGTTTTGGATTTCGAGGCGAAAGATTAGTTTGACACTCAAGTGTGAAACTAACTAACCAAGAGTCATAGGAGGATGATCAGTAAAGATGTTACTCGCCCAAGACGACAGAGTTAAGGGCAGTGCCCTAGTACACGTAACTTCGAGAAATGGGATCTTGGAATCGTATTATTCAAGTAAGGGAAAAGATTCTTGAATAATATGGCAAAATTAGGATTTTTATAGGATAACAAGCTTAAAGTCACTTTGCGTTCTTTACATGTAGTTTAATTATGACAAGCAAAGAAATTATCAACGTCCGTTGGCTTATTGAGAAAGAAAAGTTGAGGGGGGATAACTTTAAAGTATGCATGGGAACGGAACTTGGGGCTCGTCCTCAGGTCCGAAAACAATGCAGCTGTCTTAGACACTCCTATTCCGATAATCACGGAAGAATCCACTAATAAGGAAAGGAGCAAGAAAAGAGACTTCGGAGGAAATCGAAGCCCGTAACGTGTTTAATGTTAGCAACTATGGAACCCAATCTTCAGGATAAGTTCATACACATGGATGCTTATACCATGATAGGACAACTTAGAGAATTGTTCCAAAAGAAGTCCAGAAAAGGGAAGTACGAGACGTCAATGGCAATACTAGATTGCCTCCTTAATAATGGTAAGCTTGTAGGGCCACATGTTTTCAAAATGATCAGTCTTTTCGAGAAACTAGCACGACTTGGAGTCGATCATGGCCGGGATTTCGCCATTGATATCATCTTGCATTCACTTCATAATGGGTTCAATCAATTCAGAATGCACTACAATATGAATTGATGGGATAAATCTTTGGAGGAACTACTCAATGATCCAGATAGCCGAGGAGAATATCGTAGTAGCTGAACCAAAGAAAGAAGTTCTAATGGTTCAGAAGGACAAAGGATTTAAAAGGGAAGGGAACCATCAGAACAAAAGGAAATTTGGCAAAGAAAAGGACAAACAAGTTGTCAAAACCACAAACTCCTCTTCTGACTCCAAGTGTTTCTACTGTGATGGCATAGGCCATTGGAAGAGAAACTGTCCCAAATTCCTAGAAGACAAGAAAAATGGAACGGTAGTTTCCGCAAAAGGTAAATATGTTAAAAGTTGACTCACTTAAATACATTTTCCCTAAAGGTATTAGATATCTAATGCTCATTTCATTATGAATGACAGGAGCAAATGGGAGCTGAGTATTTAACTGATAGGAGACGAACCTGTCAAAGAGCAGAAGAAGCAATAGTTGCTGAGAAGGCTCCAGAAGGATTTTAGTCTCCTATTGGCATTACTTTTATTAGATTTTTGTGTTTTCTTTTTCTTTGAACATCTTCTCTAGAATTGGATTTATGAGAAATAAAGTATTCAGTTTTAATATTTTATGATGTTCTTAGAAAGGTGCCTATTTCAACTCACAAACATTAGGACCTGTCGATTCAATTAGTTATTCTAATCTAATCAGACAACTAGGATCAACATGAAATTCGAAAGAGTATACATGGTTCAAACTACCTAGTTTGACAAGATCTCTTATGACAAAACATAGGTCAATTAAACACTAATACTTATGTCAGACGTAAGATTATGGTTATTGTGACTAGAGTCAACTAAGTACTCGAATTTAAAAGAAGTTTTAGAAACTTGAACCGAATCAAGTAGTGAATCGAAATGACTTAAGATCTTGATAGGATCAATAGCCTTAGTCATAACAAGTCTTTCGAAACAAAAGTGTCTAATACAAGCTGCATACCCACTAAGCCTTAAACTGCTATAGAAAATAAAAAGTATACCATACGTGTATGGATTTTAGAAGAAGTTCTAGAAGTCTTTTATTTAAGTATGAGAACTTCAGACATAGTTTCTTCTTCAAAGAGAAGAAAGAATGGGGTTTTCCCCTCACAAAACATCGGAACAAAATTGGATTATTCTTCTCGATGGTGTCTTCCTTGAAAGGAGAAATTCAAGAAGACAAGTGGGAGAAATATTCGAATCAGATTCGAACTGAGCAACAAAAGAACACTAAATGGGAGTACGAGAAACTCGCCAAGTAACTTCTTTGAAGAGTTAAGAAGATTCTACGATATTGTTCAAAAACCCCAGTGAGTCTTCAGAAGACCCACAAAAACTATAGCAGAACCGGACTCTGAAAATTGGCTAAAAGCCAAAAATAAACAAAAGTAAGAGTTGGTATCTGACATTCGTAAAGAAACTCAAGGGTTGATTTCCTGATAAGAATAGTTAGAATCTTGTTGGATAAGAGGGTAAGTGGGAGTAAAACAAGACAATTTTACGTCCTGTATGTGAGACATACTAGTATTGGGAAAAGTTAAAGAACCAGCTTAATAAGACACCAGACGAGGGTAAACAAAATTAAATGGGCATTGAAATCTATACAGTTATAGATTAACAAATGATAAGAGTCATTTAGGTGTAACTAGAAATACTCTTAGAAAGAGATTCTACCCATCTCACATGGAACACTGCTTAGCAAGAAATCAGAATTTGGAAGTTCTAATGAGCGAAGGCACACATGAGGGAAACACAGATGTCACGAGACATAAGATCATAGAGATGATCGATATTTACCCGCACATCTTGAAATACACAAGTATATGATGTCGTAACCCATACACAACAAAGAAATTCCTAAGATATTTAGAGCATCTAGGAGAAACTCTCTGAAAGTAAGTAGTTGAAGAAAGTCATAAGAGCAATCTTTCGAATACAAAGACAAGAATCTTTTAGGAAGGACAACCAGGTGGAATAGGTTTTTTCAGTGAGAGTCGTTGCAAACTTTATTAGTGAAAGAAAATACAATTAGGACTTAAGAAGTGTTAGTTTCAGTTTAAGAAAACTAACATTATCGTAAAATCTGATGAGGGTGTTCTTCAACACGATAATAATAAGCAAAGTAGAAACCAAAAGTGGTTTGAATCCACAAAACGAAATTGTCACCTTAAATCAAACATGGGAGATGTACGAATCTAACGAATGAGGGTCACGAAAGACTGCCCTAAAAGACTTATAAAATTGGGCACGTAAAGGAGTTCACGTGGGGAACTCACTTTTACAAACTCTTGTTATCTGATTTATTTCGTCATCTAAATTGTGGTTTAGAATTTAGACGACAATCCAAAATAGTGGAAAGTTCCATGCAGGTTTATTAGATACGTGATCTAATGAAAGAAACCCTGCTAAGTGAACATGGAAGCGTTCCTAGTCCAGGTCATTGGTTGGACAACAATGACTTAAGACGGCTAGCATGAGTGATTGACAAGATAGCGCTGTTTCTTGGGCTATAGGAATAAGGGTATTCAAGTCAACTTCATAGGTGTATAAAGATACACCAGAAACCCACCAAGTGAGAGTGCTTCAAAAGTTGAAGATATGAACGTCATGACTCTCATTTAGCAAATTGAAGAGATTCATCAAAACATGATTATTCGCTCATCTTATGAAAGGAATGTCAAGCTTTGGTCCCGTCAAACGCCGCTCCGTAAAAGGAGGTTATAAAGATACAGGCCAGGTAAGATAGGATAGACATTAAGCTGAGGGAGAGTACAAGAATAGAATATGTCTTCCTAACGAGAGTTAGGATAAACTTTCTCTAAGACACTTGAGGAGTGCCAACTGGAAATGTATGGTCGTGCTCAAATGCATTAAATTGTTAATCATTTGATTTGACAGTCTGTCCTTCCGATCAAAAAAGTCAGATAAAGTGTGACGTATCAGATGAGAAATGAAAAGACATGGAAATCGAGCATTGCGCTTGTTCTAAGTACAAGTGGGAGACAGAAGGAGATATATTCTAAGTTTGAAGGTATGACCTTCCTGATAGAAATATATCTTAAAGGTCTGAAGATATAATCTTCCGAAGGGGAGTCCTTCGACCAAGATGGCAATGCGTACGATTTGGCTTATAGGATAATGATGACCTTATTTGGAAGATCAATCAATCCGGATCAATTAGGAATCGTAATGCTTAGCTAGAAGCCGCTTACGATTGTCGGATCAATTCGCTTATCCGCGGCTAACATAGACTAGATCCTACAATGGGTTACACATAAGAGTGTTAACTTGAACAGTGAGAATAGACTGATGTGAACTAGTATAAAGATAGATATGATCAAGTCTAATAATACTTAAAAGATAGATTAGAATCGGGCTCGAAAGGGATGCCCGAAAAGGACAAAAACCCACTTTTTGGGCCAACAAGGGACTCCCTTATTGGGAGAGCTCTAGCCGGCCATATGTGGGGTGTGGGCCAGCCAAAACAAGCCCATTAGGGGCTGTTGTGGCAGCCACACTAAGGGGAAACCCTAATTAGGGTTTAGTCCTAATTAGGGAATCCCAAATAGATTTAAACTCGAACTTATGCTTATCTTTTCTAAGGGACTTGGGATTCCTTATTTGAGTAGAACTCTACTAAGGTAATGCCTATATAAGGACCAGTTATGAGTTCAAAAAAGGTGCAGAAATTTCTCAGAAAGAAATCCTTCTCTTCACACAACTATTGGAGAGAGAGAATATTAGGGAAAAGTTCTCATTCTATCTATCAAAGTCTAGAAGAAGGAGTTCTTCATCTCTACCTTCAAGAAGGTCCTAGCTGACTGAAAGGAGGGAGTTCAAGTTATACATTCGGTGTTTCAAATAGAGGAGCTACACTTGAAGCTCTTTATCTTCCGAATACTGGTCGAAATTTAGTTCGTGGGAAAGCAAATAAAGGTATTCTTCTTCCTTAAAGTTCATAGATTAGTTCATGTATAGATCCTGGACAACATAGTGTTAATCATATGATGATTGAGATTCTGCTTACAATGGTAGTAACATGGGATATGTATTAAATACATGTAATTCCCAACAAGAAGTTTAGTCCCTCGAGCAGGATTTACAAGCTTCTAGTTCGGACCTTGAGGTTCTTCCTGCTGGTAAGGCCTCTCTGGAACTGCAATTTATTTACCATGAATCTAGATTGGCTTCTTTCGCAGAAGAGGTCGGTACTCTTAAGACCAGAGAGCTTAAACATGTTGAACGCCAGGAAAACGATAAAGCTAGTTTTGCCTCTATAAAGCGCAGTTGTGAGCATAATCGAGTAAACCAAGAAAAGCCATAGGAAATAAACAATCACGCAAATGGAGATGATTTCCAGAAAAAGGGTAATAATTCCCTAGGGTTTTAGTTTATATAGCCACTAAAACTCTAATCCCACCGACACACCGCCTTACTTACTCTATATTGCTAAATCTGAAATTCACATGAAATTGAGATGGGACATTTTCGTTTGACTTGATGGGCCTAAAAATAGGTCTATTCCCGCAAGTATACGGGGTCAAGTTATAGTATTGAAAATAAGATCGAGTATCGTCCCAAGGGATAGGTAGGTAACTTTGATATTAACGGCGAGTTTAGCCCAATAATTAAAATGTCAATAGCTAACTTAGACAAACACACACACCCCACTCATAAGTTTAATGATTGATTGGTAAGAAATAAGAAAACGAATAAAACTAAATAAACTAACTAAGAGAGAGGTAAGAAGATATCTAAGGTTATAAAATCCACCACATAATTTCACTTTATAAAACAAGCACTTAATCACTTAAATCTCTTTTGTATTTACTCGGGATCCAATATAATGAACTATTTGGATTCCGGATGATATTCTAGATAAAACAATTTTATAATTAAGAATGTATGATTGACTACCATATAAAACTAATTTCCTACACTATCATTCAAGATCTAAAAGGCATATCTCATCTAATAAATCAATAAAAGCATGAAATATCTAATTATAATACATGAATGATAATAAGGTTATAGAATCAACATGAAATGACAATCAATAGGCATTGAAGCACATCAAAGGATTTAGTTAATCAAGAACAAGTATTATAAAGATCCAAAATGGGTTTCATTCACAACCTTAGATTGATAAATTAACTATACATGAAATCTAGAATAACATTCATTGACATTGTAAAATAAATGAAAATACTAAGAAATTAATAGAAAGAAATCACCAAGAATGCTCAAATTCCATATCCCCATGTATCTCCAATTTGTCCAAGATTTGCTCCATTTATGCTCAAGAATGTTACTCCAAGAAATCCAAGTAATAGCTATTTTATTGCACCCAAACAAGAAAAAGAAGGAAAAGAAGGAAGAAATTAGATGTAGAAAGAAGTTAGAAAGAAGAGATGAAAGGGGATAAAGATGATGGAAAAATATGGAAGAAAGAAGGAGATGACTATTAATGGTAGAAAGAATAGTGGTAGAGAAGAAAGTAGTGGTATTAGTAGAGAAGATAGAAAAAGAATGGGAAAAATGGATTAGGTTGAAGAAAGAAATAGGTAAGAAGAGGTATTAGAGAAGAAGGAGTATGGAGAAATTAGAAGGTTAGAAGTAGAAAGAAAATGTAGAGAATAGATGAAGGTGGTAGAGAGAGTAGAAGAAAAGAATGGGGGATTAGGGTTAGAAGATAGAAAGAGAAGTGGCTTAGAAATTAGATAAGGAAGCCATTTGAGAGGGTTGTTGAAGTCTCGGTTTTAATGGAGGAGAAAATGATTTATTTATAGGTGGGTTTTGGTTTTGGTTGGGTTAAATGGTAAAAAGGATGAAAAGAAGGGGTTATTTTGGGAATTAAAGGGTTAAAACAACAAAACCCTAAAATAATCAATATACCCGGCGGCTAGGGTTTGGCTGGGAAATTCGGATGCTATGGTATACCCGGGTACAACTTAATAAGGTGTGACGATTCAGCAGCCGTTGGATCTTTAGGCACGCGGAGTTGGATGGTTCGGATGAGGCCACGTGCCGGGACTAACTTAATATGAAGCTTCGGGCAACACGGGATTACAACGAAAAGAACAGATCATCTGAAGCCGTCAAATCTTGAAAACGCGGAAGCGTGTGGTCGAGATTAAAACGTGGCCACGGGACTACGGATTCTAAGTTGCTACGGGTGCACGGGATCTGGACAAAAGCGGAAGATCATCCGGAGCCGTCGGATCTGGGACACGCGGAAGGCTACGGTCCAGATTATAACGTTGAAGTGGGGCTACCGGGTTAAGTTGCGGGGCGTCACACTGAATCAGGCCTATAAGGGTCATTTCGCTGCTTAGCGGGAATACGGGAACCGCGTATACCGACCTCCAAAGCGCGCCACGTGTCTTCTTCTATACCGCGCGCCAGAACTATGCCCGTAGGTGTCCCACTAGTCAACATCTTTTGACTGAACTTTGACCTTGGGTTATTCCTTCGTCCGGACTCCGATTTGACTTCCGTTTTCTCCTACGGACTCGTCTCGACCTCTACTTTCCAACCACGCACTGACCTTGGCCAAATTACCAGAATGTCCTTCACTCCAAAAGACCAAAATACCCTTCATTCATCTTTTCCTCGTTTTTAACCATTTTTCACATCTAACTCCGCAAAAGACACCTAATCAAGAAAACCAACCATTTTATTATAATAAAGACTCGAAATCGACTAACTTGGCTAAATTAAACGACTTAGATGGGACATTTTCATGACCCATCAAATTGCTAACACTATTAACTACCATAACATGAGCCATGCCCTGCATACTAGCTCTGCCCTTGAGCCCTGCTTCGCATACTAGCTCTGCCTCGGAGATAACCCTTGCTAATTGGTCCAAAATTCCGCTTTATTTTTAGTGGAAAAAATCTTTTCCTTGGCGTTGTTCAAATATTTCTCTTGCATTTAATTTCATGCACACCCTTTATACTCGATCAAAAAGCATTAGCAGGTTAGTATAACAATGCATGACCTAGACTTACTAAGATGTATGCCACAACTAACTAAGGTGTGGAGAAATCTCCTTTATATATTCATGCAAAAACAAAGAATGTTAGTTTTTCTAATGGTACAACCTGTAATTTTTCCATGATATTTTATAGTAGTTCTGTCGAAGCAAGGCTTGTTTTTACGTGCATGTCCTGGTCCTAGGTTGGGCTACTAGGGATTTATTGATTGTTTACTTAGGGGCTTGAGTAACAGAACTTTGTTGGTGCCGTCTAGTGAGGCTTTAATTTTTTAGAGGCCTTTGCATTATATATTTGTTTTTTGCATGGTGCCTGACGAGCAGGGCTTAAGACGCTCCTTGCTTTCACGTCTATGTCGGTTTCAAGATTTGTTAAGTTTCAAATAGGTTTTCTCCTTGTTTGAGTTTCGACTAGAACTCTTCCTTGTTTGAGTTTTGAGTAGGACTCCTCCTTGTTTGAGTTTCAAATAGGACTCATCCTTATGCACGGTCTTAGCTTGCGCTATAAGGACTGGTAGGTGCCTGCGAAGCAGGGCTAAGTTAGTTGCATGTTTGTTCCGTGCTTAGTTTAATTTTAGTTATCGGGTTATTGCTTAGGGCTATCCGGGCTTACAATTTTTTGGGTTGTCGGGTTATCGCTTGGGCTATCCAGGCTAAGAGTGGGAATCGGGTCGGGCTCGGGCGCCCGTGGGTACCTCCTTTCCGGGTTTGGGCATTCCAGGTATCCAATGTCTAAGACTAATGGATTTCAGGGGTGAGCTCAAGTTGGGTAAAAACAAAATTTTCCTGCCCAAAGCCCGACATGGGCCCATGGGTACTAGCCCGTAACGGGTAGAACGGGCTTTGGGCGGGTCGAGCTTCTGGTACATTCATAAAAACTATAAGAAAAATAAATTAGTAAAAAAGCAGCAATCAAACTATCATCACAAGCCCTAAAAGTTAAGGCTAGCGCTTTAGGGAAAGCAAAATAGTTTCCGAGGTGTGAAGACTTGGTCAAAAATTGGTCAATTTTGTTTGATAATTTTATTTTGTAAGTTGTTATAGGGAAATAAAAACCTCCACCTCACCTCCCTCCACCTCACCCCTCCCTCTCTCCACCTCACCTCTCTCTCTCTCCACCTTACCTCTCTCTCTCTCTCCACCTCACTTCTCTCTCTGCCACCTCATGTATTCGCCACCTCATCGTCTTCACCGGCGAAGGTCGCCGGTCGGCAAATTTCCGGCCGGCGACCTTCAAACATAAAAAAAAAAAATTCCTCTCTCCTAAAAAAAAAGTAAATTTTTTTTTTCTCCTCTCTCTCTAGATTAGATCTAGAGAGAGAGTGAAGACCACATTAAAGGTCCGAGCAGACCTTCAATGGGTGTATTCGGACCTCCAATGGAGGTCTGGAACAGAGCCTTTGAAGGTCTATTCGTACCACCAATGGAGGTCTGCGAACAGACCCATTGAAGGTCTGCTCGAACCTTTAATAGGGTCTCCACTCTCTCTAGATCAGATCTAGATAGAGGAGAAGAAAAAAAATTTACTTTTTTTTAGAGAGAGAGGAAAATAACAAATCTTTTTTTTTAATGTTTGAAGGTCGTCGGCCGGAAATTGGCCGGCCGGCGACCTTCGCCGGTAAAGACGATGAGTTGGCGAATACATGAGGGGTAGAAGTTAGAAAATATTCCCCATAAAATATGTTTCCCCGGAAAATTTACAAAATTTTACATATTCCCTTTAAAATTTCACACCCCGGAAACTATTTAGCTTTCCCCAAAGCGCTGGCCAAAGTTAAATATTCACGAATCTTCATCTTCACCCTAGTGATAGATCTTATTAGTTAAAATAATCATAAGATAATTCACATCAAACTATCATAAATTATTCACATTAAATTAAAAAGTTGAATATTGACGAATCTTCATCTTGACTGCTCGATCTGTATCTTATTCAACGGATTAATCATATGTCTTAAAGCTTTGTTTAGGATTTTTTTAACAATGTCTAGTATACTTCAAGTAATCTCAAATGCCTCTACCAAAACAAGAAAATTGTGAATATTCATTTGTGTTTGATTTAGAGTTCATTGAGAAGTTAATTGCCAAAAACTATTCCGGGTAGTGACAACCTTATAATACAAACAATTTGATTAATTTAGGGTTTTTACATCACGGTTAATGGATTATTTTTGCATTTGTTGAGAGAGATATAAAAAGAGAGTTGAAGATGATGGTAGTGGTAGAGGGAGAAAGGAAGAAAATACGAGTTCTTTTTATTTAATTTCAGATGAATACCTTCGTTAGAGGGGCGCAGAAGTACTGGTGGAAGGATAAAGGAAGTAAAATTGAATTTTTATTTATTTCCTACAAACATCGCCAATGAAAGCGAGTCAGAGACCTTCTGTCAATCATGACAAAATTAGAGAAAAAGTAGATGAAATGGAGGACGAAACAAAATAAGAGAGAAAAAACTAATAAAAGACAATAATTACATATAATATAAAAGTAGAATTCGGAAAATAATAAAACTAAGAAAAAAAAATCAAAATTGAGGATCAAAATAGCCCGTTAGTCACAAATTAGGGTCCAAAGAAAATTACAGAAAAATGGGCCTCTTTGATGCCGTTCAGATCAATCCTAATTTTTTTGTTTTGGTTCTTGGATTTATTTTAGGACAATATTTTTTTTTCCGTTTTTTAGACAGTGTTAGTAGCACAATCACCATTACAGAGGGCCCATACCGCCTAACACTACCCCACTGACTTATCCTAATTGTATCTCAAAATGAGGGTTCATTTTTTCTTTTCTTTTCTTTTTCTTGAATTTTCTCCCTGCAATATGACATCTAATATCTTGTTCAGGGGTGCCCTTGGGCCAAAGCGAACAAAGCGTCGCTTCGGACCACCAAAACATTAATTTCTTTAAGAAATATAAAAGAAGCCAAATTCTATGAGAAATTTATAAGGGCCTCATTTAACAAATATTAAGTAAAAAGGGCCACCAAATTTGATGCTCTTTAAATGAATGTTGGGCCCAACTGTTTCTTTGACTTATGAAACAAAAATGTTTTTTTATCCAAATCATGAAATCCAATATCATTTCCTTTCTTCAAGTCAAAGTGCCAAACCGGACTGTTTATTCAATTTCTAGAAACAAAATATGTTGTTTTTTGTTGTAAGTTGATCAATTTCAGAAGTACAAAGAAATATTTTGTTTCCTGTTTGAGTTAAAAAAGTTAAACTCCCAAGATGATGGCGATTTGAGAGATTCATGTGGTCGCCTTGAAACCTTTTTCAACCATAAGGGGTCATATGACATAGACGGACTAGACTTATTTTCTGAACTGAAAGTGTTGAAGCGTTTTTTTACCAAATGAGCTCAAATGACCAATTGAAGTGCTAGATTTTTTGAAAGATATGAAAGGTCGTTACCCGAATACATGGGTTTCTTATAGAACTATGTTAACGATACCAGTTACTGTTGCCTCTGCAGAAAGAAGTTTTCTAAGTTAAAGTTGATTAAGTCTTATATTCGATCTACTATGTCACAAGAAAGGTTAATCGGGTTAGCTATATTATCTATTGAGAAGGATATGACTGACAGTCTTTGATTATTCGACGATTATTAGTAAGTTTGCTTCGAAAAATTTAAGAAGAACAAAATTTCAGTAATTTTTTTTGAATTATTCAGCGCGTGCCTCGAACCCTTGACCTCTACGTGGAAGATTATACCTCTTACCACTCCAACCAAGGGTTGTTGGCAAAATTTTAGTAATTGTAATTATCAAGAACACTGATTTGTTATATAAATATGATGAAAATTTTTTGCGGTACTTACGATTTTCATGTAATACATTTATACGTTTTACAATTTGATAGAAGGGGCCACATTTTCAGACCTCGCTTCGGGCCACCAAAAAGTCAGGGCCGACCCTGATCTTGTTGTTTCTTTTCTACTCCTTTTTCTTTCTTCAAATAACATTATTTTTCTTTTGTGATCTAAATGTTGTTCCTCTGGTTATCAGTCGATAAGTTGATTTGTCTCTGTCTTGTCTTGGTTAAGACAGAGTTACATTTCACTAATTTGTAGAGAGATAGACTGTAAGCGAATAACGATTTATCAATATTCCTTCTGTCGGATTAACCGAGTTAGACAAACGTTAATGTAGTCGAGGCGAGAATAAAATCTCTTTCCTTAAGACATTTTACACCCCCGTAACAGTACCAGACGTTAGGGTGTATGCCTTCGGGATACAACGACTTTCCTTTCAGAATTTTAAGATCGTACTTGTGCTGCCCAGGTTTATTTTAGGGTCACTTTCCCTAAAGCAAAAAACAGAATTCCCTATAGCCTAGCACCTAACAAATAACCCAAACAGCAACTTATCTCTTTCCGTACTTCCTTCTTTGTTAGACCGTGAGATGGTTAGAAAGGGAGAACATGAGAAGCTCTAAAGTGAGGGTTTTGTTTAGTGGGAAATTGAAGGTGTAGTGAGAGAAAGTGAAGACTAAGAGGGAAACAACAAAGGGGTTTTGCTAGGGATTTGGTTTCTTCTTCTTTGTGCTCCATTATCAAGTAGGTTTCTTCTTCCCTAGGGTTTACATAGCCCTCTTTAATTTTTAACCTAGTTTTTGATAGTAGGACTATAATAGCTTTGAACCATTGTTGTTCACTAGGTTATCATCAACTTAGAACCAATTAGTAATACAATAGATATCCATTATGATTAGAAACTATTTACAACAACAATATAGTAACCCTAGACGATTATAGTTATATTAATGGGGTATGTATATACCCGGACAGCAACCTAGACTATTAGGATTATATAAACATAGTAGAAAATACATTCGGGCAGCAGCCTAGGCGCTAATGATTATTCGTGTTTATGTTATTGTTATTGATAATTGATTGTATGAGATTATTAGTGTGATATTGGAGCATGAGTGCTACCAATAGTTGTGTGCGATATATTGCTTTAGGTTGTTAACCTAGAAAGCATAGGCTAGTCGGAACCAAGACTAATTGGCTCGACATGTGAGTCGATTGCAAACACTAGTTATTTATATGATATTAGATAACTTGGTGGACCATTGATGGGCCTAAAAGGTTACCCTAAAAGGTCTCCACCCGCAAGTATACGGGCGTCAAGTAATAATTCCGGTAAGACCGGTTCGTTCCTCAGAGACTAAGTTAAACTAAATTCTAACCTTAAAACTATTGAGATTTAAAATTGGTATGATGGTGGTAAAATAGAAATAAAATATAAAACACAAAAATAAATAAAGAAATAAGTCGGTATTCAGAAAAAGGGAACCTAGGTTTTCGAATCCGTCTTCCTAATAATTCTAACGACAATTTAACTTTGATCTAATTAGAGAGTTCTTTATATTCAGGTTTTAATCCATGAACGGTCTAAAAACCCGGAAGATTTTATCGTTAAAATGGTAAAAACTTTAATAAATTTATCGTTAAAATAATTATTATGACTTCATCTAAAACCCTAGATATAAAAGATTTAGCTACTCATACTCGAAACGATAAATATTTGAATTAATATAAGAAAAAGAAGAAAGAACTTACTTTTCTGCGATTTTCCCACCAAACAGAGCCTTAAGGAGTTGATTTCTGTCTGTTTTTCCTGAAATCTGCCAAACGCACCCTCTGGGAAAACGATTTTCTCGTATTCCCGGAAATGGTTTCCCTCTGGGAAATTTATTTTCTCACCTTCCTTAACTCTCTTTCTCCCTCTAAACTTCCTGTTTTCTCTCTCTTTTCTTAATCTCTCTGTTAATTCTCTCTCTCTATCTCTCTCACAAAGACAGACTAATTATAATCAAAGAGATATAAAATTAAAATCAAAGAAATACACCCATTAAAGCTCTCGGGTCTCTCTCTCTCTCTCTACAATCTCCTTCTCTGTAAACTCTCTATCTCTCTGTAATCTTTTTATCTTTCTCACTAAGAAGCTAAGATTAACAAAGAGAAATCAAAAAAATCAAGAAAAACTAAAGTGATGAAGCTCTCGGTTTCTGTCTCTCTCTCTCTCTCCTGTTTTTCTCTCTAAAATCCGTCGTGCCCCTTTTGTGCTCTGTTTCCTTTCTTTTATAATCACCAACCGAGTCTCTCTCTCTAACTTTCTCTCTCTTTGATTCGAATCAATCTACCCAAATCTCCTCCATCTCTTTCTCGGGTATAAACTGTTTTCATAGAGACGAGAGAGAGAATGAAATAATCTGTTTTGATTCCTTTTCTATCTCTCTCGGTTATATCTCTCTAATTCTGTTTAAATCTCCTCAATAATCGAATCGATTGCTCTATCTCTAGGTTTCCTTCTCTAATTCTGTTTTGGAATGAGATGGGAGAAGATACATACTGACTGATATGGCTTGGAAAAGAAGGTCAACTCAGTGCTTCACGAAGTAGTATAATATGGTGCAACAGCTCAGATCGCGATGATGAGAATAACTCCATCCGTTTGATGCACTCGGGCTTACGGTATTACACTGCTTCAGGAACACGGTATCGAAGTCGTTAGGAAACCTGTAAACCGTCCCACAGTGACAGAATATGTCCCGCTAGCGATTTGGGACGCTAGATCTTCTTCGCATCTGCCTGCCACGTGTACCAGAGAACTCTATGTTGACCTGGTCTAATGATTTTGACCCCAATCTTTGACTTCACCTAAATTGCTCGTCCGGACCCCGATTCGACTTCCGTTTTCGCCTACGGGCTCGTCTTGGGCTCTACTTTCCATCCGAACACTAATCTTGACCAAGAAGTCAGAATCAACAAATGACCAAAATGCCCCTAGTCTGTATTCTTCCCGACTTTATCCGTTTTGCACGCGTAACTCTGTAAAAAGGTACCTCAACAAGAAAGAGAGTAATTCGTGAGAGTAACTGCTCTAGAGAGACTAACTCGTCTAAATTAAGAGACTCAGATGGGACATTTCCATGTCTCATCAAACATCTTCAAACTTAGATTTTGCTAGTCCTCGAGCAAAACAGAGAATAAAACTAAACCCATTTCACCACTTTCGTAGGGATCCACGATTGCACTTAGCACGTGCAACAAGCCGTTAAACCTCTAGGTTACCCAAGAGGACGAGTTTTGTCTCGTGAGGGTTTGCAGTGAATACACCCACAAAATTCAAAGATCAAAAATGCAAAAGGGTCTAAATATGATGTGGACTAAAAATGTTCATCCGGTAGATTTTCAAAAGTTAATAGACATGAAATCTAAGTCGACCAAACCATACAAATGCTAAAAATCCCTTCACTAGTAATCAAGACTCGAAGTGCACGTGACCAGCCAATATGAGTATCATTTCGGTTCTGAAAAGACAAGACCTCGATTACCGTCTCGATACATTTCGCCTCGACTACTGCCTCACGGTCATACACTCAAAAATCAAAGTCACTCAAGAATGGTTCACTCTATGTGTTGGTATGAATATGAAGGAAAACTCAACACATGAAAAAGACGGACTAAAATTCTGTGGACGACTAATCTCAAAGAAGGAAACAACCACTAATATGGATTGGGGAAGCTAACCAACTCTTCTCACTTGATCTACTATCTAACAATGCCTCCTAAAGGTCGATAGACACTAATGAGGATCTGACTAGAACTCCTGAGAACTCGACGTCTTCAAATCTTCAAGGACTACTTCAAGGAATAAACACTAAAACAAAACTACACAAACACTTTTTTTTTTCTTTCATTTTCATTTTTTTTTTTTTTTTTACTGACTATGGTAATAAAACTCAAAATACATAACATACTTTCTTCACATTATTCTTTCCTTGGGTAAAATTCTATTCACTTTGCTTCGTGCCTTATTCTCAGGGTTCTAAATAATGATGGCGTTCCTATCTTCCTCTAGTTGACACTGTTTTCAAGTTTCTCAGACTACAAGAGAAGGTTTGCATTCCTGATGACATCCCTAGTGGTTGTAAAATTTGAACTCAAGAGATCAACTGAGTTCTAAGGAATACTGCGAGGTTGAGTAGCTCTTCATTCTACTTAGAATTAGCTCAGAAGAGATCACTCAAAGCAAAAGAAAGGCTCAGAATCTCACCTGGGTTAAGTCTCCACTAATGATCGATTAAGTTCTCTTAGAAAAGTCTATTCTTCACCTATCTAACACTCACATGGCTAGTGCACAGACAACTTCAAGACTCGAAATTCATGGAAAAACCTTTAGCAAAAGCATAGTACAACCAACTAGACTCTATAACTATTAACAAGCAAAAACAACTAGACTCACGTTTCCAATCCAAAAATAAAAAATTTTGAACCCTTTTGAATTTTTGAAATAAGGACTAAAAATTCAATCCCCCATCCCCAAACTTAAACCGAACATTGTCCTCAATGTTCTGAAGACTATGCAAAATAACAGGATTAGGGAAAGATGTTACCAGATTCAGAAGCCCTATGCATGGGTTGCCTCCCAGAAAGCGCTAAGTTTAACGTCTTCAGCCAGACGAAACTGATCATAGCGGATCAGTTTTGATAGACAGGATCTTCAATAGAAACTTCCTCTGTATCGGTCAACATCTCTAAAAATGGTTTTAGCCGTTGTCCATTCACTTTGGACACACTACCATTTCTGTCTTCAATGTCGACCGCACCGTAAGGATACACAAACTTGACCGTGAAAGGCCCTGTCCATCTAGTTTACCAGGAAATAAATGCAAACGTGTGTTATATAATAAAACTTTCTGACCTAGTGAAAATGTTTTTCTTAAAATAATTTTATCATGCAACATTTTCATCTTATGTTTATATAACCTAGCACTCTCATATGCATCATTTCTCAACTCCTCCAACTCACTGAGTTGCAACTTTCTCTCTCTACCCGCCTTGTCAAGCGAAAAATTCAATTGCTTTATAGCCCAATATGCCCTATGCTCTAACTCAACGGGTAAGTGGCATGCTCTGCCATACACTAGTCTATATGGAGACATTCCAATAGGGGTCTTAAACGCTGTACGGTAAGCCCAAAGTGCATCGGTTAGTCGTAAAGACCAATCCTTCCTATTGGTGTTAACCGTTTTCTCTAGAATGCGTTTAATCTCCCTATTCGATACCTCGACTTGACCACTAGTCTGTGGATGATATGGGGTAGACACTTTATGGGTAATACCATATTTATTCATTAAAAGCTCAAACTGCCTATTACAAAAGTGTGTGCCCCCGTCACTAATAATTGCCCGCGGTGTACCAAAACGTGAAAGTATGTTTTCCTTTAAGAAAGTGATCACAACTTCGTGATCATTCGTTTTGCAAGCTACCGCCTCTATCCACTTAGACACATAGTCAACTGCCACTAGGATGTACAGATTTCCAAATGAATTTGGGAAGGGACCCATGAAATCGATGCCCCACACATCGAAGACCTCAACTACCAAAATAGGATTAAGGGGCATCATATTCCTACGTGAAATGCTTCCCAACTTTTGGCATCATTCACATGCCAAACATTATGCATGGGTATCCTTAAATATAGACGGCCAGTAAAAACCACATTGCAGAATTTTGGCAGCCGTCTTTTTACTACTAAAATGCCCTCCACATGCATGATCATGACAAAAGGAGATGATTTTCAATTGTTCCTCATCAGGAACACATCTCCTAATGATCTGATCGGGACAATACTTGAATAAGTATGGGTCGTCCCAGAAGAACCGTCTTACCTCAGATAAAAATTTATCACGATCTTGCTTGGTCCAGTGTTTGGGTATTTGACCCGTGGCAAGATAGTTCACTATATCAGCAAACCAAGGTAATCGGGAGACACTAAAGAGTTGCTCATCAGGAAAGCTCTCTCTCATGGGTAACTTGTCTTTGACAGACTCGACTACAAGTCTAGACAAGTGGTCTGCTACTAAATTTTTGGAACCCTTTTTGTCCCGAATTTCTATGCCAAATTCTTGTAGCAGCAGTATCCATCTAATCAGCCTAGGTTTTGCATCCTTTTTAGAAAGGAGATATTTTAATGCAGCATGATCAGAGAATATAATGACCTTAGACCCAACGAGATATGATCTGAACTTCTCTAAGGCATACACTACAACTAATAACTCTTTTTCAGTGGTAGAGTAGTTTAGCTGTGTATCATTCAACGTCTTACTGGCATAGTATATAACGTGAAGAAGTTTATTCTCACGTTGACCTAACACGACTCCAATGGCATATTCAGATGCATCACACATGATCTCAAATGGAGTACTCCAGTTGGGAGGTTGAACAATAGAGGCAGAAGTAAGCATAAGTTTAAGTTTTTCAAAGGCTTCTAAGCAAGGACCATCAAAGACAAATTTGTTCTCTTTTGCCAAAAGATTACAAAGAGGTCTAGCTATCTTGTTGAAATCTTTGATAAACCGCCGATAAAATCCAGCATGTCCTAAGAACGATCGAATATCTTTGACCGTTTTAGGGACTGGGAGGCTTTTTATCAACTCAACTTCTGCTTTATCTACTTCAATGCCCTTTTCAGAAATGACATGCCCTAAGACTATTCCTGAGCGAACCATAAAGTGGCATTTCTCCCAATTAAGAACTAAGTTCTTCTCTTTGCATCGAACCAACACGAGTGTGAGGTGATGCAGACACTGATCGAATGATGAGCCAAAGACTGAAAAATCATCCATAAAGACCTCGAGAAACCTCTCTACCATATCTGAAAATATGCTCATCATACATCTTTGAAAAGTGGCGGGTGCATTACACAACCCAAAAGGCATCCGACGATAAGCATAAGTTCCAAATGGACAGGTAAATGTGGTTTTCTCTTGATCTTCAGGGGCTATAGGAATCTGATTATAGCCAGAATAGCCATCTAAGAAACAGTATTAGCTATGCCCAGCTAGTCTCTCTAACATCTGATCAATGAAAGGAAGAGGAAAATGGTCTTTCCTCGTGACCGTGTTCAATTTCCTGTAGTCAACACAAACACGCCACCCAGTGGTCATCCTGGTGGGTATTAACTCATTTGGTTCGTTCTTGACTACAGTAATGCCTGATTTCTTGGGTACAGTTTGAACAGGACTGACCCAAGTACTATCTGGAATAGGGTATATGATACCCGCACCTAATAATTTCAGGACTTCAGCTCTAACCACCTCCTTCATGTGAGGGTTAAGTCTACGTTGCATTTCCCTTGACGGTTTAGCATCCTCCTCTAGGTAGATATGGTGCATGCAAACAGAAGGACTTATACCCTTTAAATCTGATATTGACCACCCTAAGGCCTCTTTGTGGTTTCTAAGGACATCTAACAGTCTACTCTCCTGTTCTTTTTCTAACTCAGAAGCAATAATGACAAGTAGAGTTTCAGATGGGCCTAGAAACGAATACTTTAAATTGTCGGGCAAGGGTTTCAATTCTAAGGAAGGTGGTTTTTCTGTGGATGTAGACAACTCTGGGATTGATGGACCACAGGACTCATTGGTAGATGATAGTTGATTTGTCTCTAAAGTTGGCGAGTCAATGGCTTTGACAAAATGAGGGGTTCAACTTTCGCTTTCCACTTATCAGTATCCAGTAATGGGGTAGAATCCAACAAAGCATTTACGTCATTGATACTTCCCTCCTCATCAAAGTCTAAGCCAAAATGAGCCAACAGTGTTTCTAAGGGATCCTCGGATAAAGTTTCAGGTAAAGAATCCTGAACAAACATATCTATCAGATTCAACTCGGTTAAATCCTCAACATCATCTGGAAAAAGTCCAGCTTTATAGATGTTCATCTCTACAGTCATGTTTCCAAAAGACAATTTTAAGAGTCCACTCCTACAATATATGACAGCATCAGATGTAGCTAAGAATGGTCGTCCTAAAATGACGGGAATCTGACTTTGGGTATCACGAACAGGGTCGGTATCCAAGATGATGAAATCTACAGGAAAGATGAATTCACCAACTTTTATTAAAACATCTTCCACTATTCCACGTGGTCGTCTAATAGACCAATCTGCCAACTGGAGAACTACAGGAGTGGGTTTTATTTCTCCTAAACCTAACTGTAAGTACACCGAGTAAGGAAGGAGGTTAACACTAGCACCTAGATCTAATAATGCTCGTTCGATCTCATGTTCTCCTATGGTGCATGGTAATGTAGGACTTCCTGGGTCTTTGTACTTAGATGGAAGGGTTTGTTGGACAATAGAATTCACTTGATTAGTCAAGAAGACTTTCTTATGCACGTTCATCTTACGCTTTCTAGTACATATGTCTTTAAGGAATTTAGCGTAAGACGGGATATGTTTAAGGGCATCTAATAATGGAATGTTAATACTAACCTGTTTGAACATTTCCATTATCTCCTCAAACTGAGACTTCTTCTTAGGTTCTACCAACGCTGAGGATAAGGGGCTCTAGGAACATATGGCTCAGGCACAATGGGTAGGTTTCAGACTCAGGAGCCTTCACAGGCTCTTTACTAGGGGTACTAGTTGGTAAGGTTGGTGGTTCAGAGTTTTGTTCATTATCTTCGGGAACTCCTACCTTATTGTCAATTGCCCTACCACTTCTAAGGGTGGTTACTGCATTGGCCTGGTCTATAGACATTTTACCCTTCGGGTTTGGCTCTGGTTGACTAGGAAATATACCCTGTTCTCTCTGCCTAAGGGCTTCTGTAAGTTGACCTACCTCGGTTCTTAGACTAGATATAGTCTGGTTGGTCTGTTGTGCAAACTCCATTTGGGCCTTAGCTAGATGCTTCATGGTTTCCTCTAAAGACTCTTTGTTCAGAGAAGGATATTGGGTACTAGATTGACCCTGGTTCTGAGCATAAGGATTCCTAGGAGCATTAAACCCAGGAGGGTTCATTGAACTACTAATCTGGCCCTGACCCTGACCCTTTGACCAAGAAAAATTGGGGTGATTTCTCCAACCCGGATTGTAAGTGTTCGAAT
>BEHA01007724.1:451845-473205 GCA_002897215.1 Eschscholzia californica subsp. californica | reverse complement strand
AGTCTCAATATTTCGTCAGGCATATTGGGGAAATTCATAGTCCCACAGATTTCTTCGAAATCCCTAACATGGTAGTAGGGATTCTCGTTCTCAACCCCACGGAAAATAGGGAGCATTTGAATAGTGCTCGGTTTCAACTCGAATTGAGTCGTGCATTGGGGTAACTGTATGCATGACGGTTGACACGTTCTAGTGGGATTCATGTAATCCCTGAGTGTCATAGGCTGATTTCCATCCCTGGCTTGGTTTAGATTCTCACCCATAGTATCACTCAAAGAGAGATTCGCTAAAAGATTACTTAAATGTGCTTCTCTACTGATGAAACGACCTCTCCTATCACGATATCTATTGGGCATAAACTAGAGCCCAACGACCAAGGATATTCGAACCAAAGAATCACTACGAGGAACCTATGGGAAAGCAAACACAATCAGTCTGACTCCACCAAGCAACCTAAACAAAATCTAGACAATAGACAGGTTTGTCAGATTCACCCTACAAATCTAGACAGCTCCTACTTCGCCACAACACTTGAACTTTGACTGTTTATAAAGGTTACTCGATCAGAGTAGTCGGTAAACAATTCTCCAGGAAGACAACCAACGATGAACGTTGTGACAGCCGTCTTCCTTCGACAAACGTTTCCTCTTCTCGAGGCGGCCTCTTTGACAAGAATTGTTTACAAACTTTCCTCTGAGAATGCCTAGATAAAAGTCAATTTCCCGAGTTGTTTTTTAAGGGTCTTATGAGCTCGATACCTTAGGGGCTGATGTCTAAATAATATTTTAGCTTTTTAAGTGAGGTTTGGGTTCGTTAATGTTGTTACCTATGTGGGCAAGAGAACGGTGATGAAATCCGTTTCTTATCTTGTAACTGGGTTAGTGCCCTTACTAGAATGATTACACTAAACAGTTCGGTCACAGCAATTAAGCACACGAATTCACACCAAAACCCACTGACAGGAGATTCGTGGGTGTTCAAGAAATTTACCTCCCATTCAAGACGGGCGATGACCTTTGTAGATGACCCGCGACTGTTCCGACCCGAGGCTCCGTTTTGATTTTCGGTTACAATTTAATTAAGCCCTCCAATTTAGGGTCAAGACTTTAAAACCAAAAAGAAAGTCTCTCTCTCACCAAATAAAAAAAAATAACAAAAAAATGTAAATTCTTCTTCTTGAGCTCCTCTCCTTGTTGCGCCTTCTCCTTTGCTCCTTAGTGTTTTTTTCTACACCAAAAACGGAAAAGCAAGTAAAAGTGTCCAAAAATATAAACTTACCAAAAATAGAAATAAAATTAGATTAAATTTAAACTAAGTCCCCGACAGCGGCGCCAAAAACTTGATGGGCCTAAAAGGTTACCCTAAAAGGTCTCCACCCGCAAGTATACGGGCGTCAAGTAATAATTCCGGTAAGACCGGTTCGTTCCTCAGAGACTAAGTTAAACTAAATTCTAACCTTAAAACTATTGAGATTTAAAATTGGTTTGATGGTGGTAAAATAGAAATAAAATATAAAACTCAAAAATAAATAAATAAATAAGTCGGTATTCAGAAAAAGGGAACCTAGGTTTTCGAATCCGTCTTCCTAATAATTCTAACGATAATTTAACTTTGATCTAATTAGAGAGTTCTTTATACTCAGGTTTTAATCCATGAACGGTCTAAAAACCCGGAAGATTTTATCGTTAAAATGGTAAAAACTTTAATAAATTTATCGTTAAAATAATTATTATGACTTCATCTAAAACCCAAGATATAAAAGATTTAGCTACTCATACTCGAAACGATAAATATTTGAATTAATATAAGAAAAAGAAGAAAGAACTTACTTTTCTGCGATTTTCCCACCAAACAGAGCCTTAAGGAGTTGATTTCTGTCTGTTTTTCCTGAAATCTGCCAAACGCACCCTCTGGGAAAACGATTTTCTCGTCTTCCCGGAAATGGTTTCCCTCTGGGAAATTTATTTTCTCACCTTCCTTAACTTTCTTTCTCTCTCTAAACTTCCTGTTTTCTCTCTCTTTTCTTAATCTCTCTGTTAATTCTCTCTCTCTATCTCTCTCACAAAGACAGACTAATTATAATCAAAGAGATATAAAATTAAAATCAAAGAAATACATCCATTAAAGCTCTCGGGTCTCTCTCTCTCTCTCTACAATCTCCTTCTCTGTAAACTCTCTATCTCTCTGTAATCTTTTTATCTTTCTCACTAAGAAGCTAAGATTAACAAAGAGAAATCAAAAAAATCAAGACAAACTAAATTGATGAAGCTCTCGATTTCTGTCTCTCTCTCTCTCCTGTTCTTCTCTCTAAAATCCGTCGTGCCCCTTTTGTGCTCTGTTTCCTTTCTTTTATAATCACCAACCGAGTCTCTCTCTCTAACTTTCTCTCTCTTTGATTCGAATCAATCTCTTCAAATCTCCACCATCTCTTTCTCGGGTATAAACTGTTTTCATAGAGACGAGAGAGAGAATGAAATAATCTGTTTTGATTCCTTTTCTATCTCTCTCAGTTATATCTCTCTAATTCTGTTTAAATCTCCTCAATAATCGAATCGATTGCTCTATCTCTAGGTTTCCTTCTCTAATTCAGTTTTGGAATGAGATGGGAGAAGATACGTACTGACTGATATGGCTTGGAAAAGAAGGTCAACTCAGTGCTTCACGAAGTAGTATAATATGGTGCAACAGCTCAGATCGCGATGATGAGAATAACTCCATCCGTTTGATGCACTCGGGCTCACGGTATTACACTGCTTCAGGAACACGGTATCGAAGTCGTTAGGAAACCTGTAAACCGTCCCACAGTGACAGAATATGTCCCGCTAGCGATTTGGGACGCTAGATCTTCTTCGCACCTGCCTGCCACGTGTACCAGAGAACTCTATGTTGACCTGTGTCTACTGATTTTGACCCCAATCTTTGACTTCACCTAAATTGCTTGTCCGGACCCCGATTCGACTTTCGTTTTCACCTACGGGCTCGTCTTGGGCTCTAATTTCCATCCGAACACTAATCTTGACCAAGAAGTCAGAATCAACAAATGACCAAAATGCCCCTAGTCTGTATTCTTCCCGACTTTATCCGTTTTGCACGCGTAACTCTGTAAAAAGGTACCTGAACATAAAAGAGAGTAATTCGTGAGAGTAACTGCTCTAGAGAGACTAACTCATCTAAATTAAGAGACTCAGATGGGACATTTCCATGTCTCATCAACCATGATCTTGAGTTCCGTTAATGGAATGAACTAAGACTGGTTGGCTCGACATGTGGATCGATTGCAAACACGGGTTTGTCAATGTGATATTGGACAACCCAGTGGACCAGGGGTTTGAGTTCAAAAAAAAGGATTGACGATTGTAATCCATAAGTAATCGGTGGTTGGCTCGCTTCCTGCTCATATGTGCTCGTGTTGCACGGACCCCCTTTTTGGGAGGTATCCATAGTTTATGAAGAGGTCTAAGTCGATGCAAACACAAGATCATTCTTGTGGACCACATACTTCTAGTTTGAGAAGTAATTACCAACTAGAGGTTTGCTCGCCTCCTGCTCATATGTAAAGTGCTCGTGTTGCACTGTGCTCGTGTTGCACGGATCCCCTTCTTGGGTGGTATCCTTTGTTTATTGAGGGGTTTAAGTCGATGCAAACACGAATGGTAAGTGACGCTATCTCGTGGACCTCAAAATTGGTTATGCCCCTCCAAAAGGGAAGTTGTATTGTATGAATCTCTTCAACCGTGTAACAGGTTGACTTCAATTTTGTTGGTACGAAAGGTGTAACATAATGGACTGTTATTATTGTTCTGTTGTTCGATACTTGGTTTTGTGTTGAATTGGTCTATTTAGACCTTAGGTAATTAGAAATCTACTAGCTGGGTTCTGACCCAGCCTACTATTTTTCAGGTGATAGAGATCGGGGAGCGCCACCAGTTTGATCTCAGTTCGTCAGCTCGGAGTTTCTTTCTTAGTTTTCGCTTTCGAGATTAGGTAGTTATTTGGAGTTTCACTTTCTAGATAGTTATTTGTTTCATTCGTTATTGTCCGACCTACGTGTCGATGATTCAGAACCATTGTTTGAGTTAAGAAAGTTTAATGGATTTCTTTTAGATGATTTATTGATTCTTATGAGCTTCACATTTGATATTATTTGTCTCTTTTGATGGGTATATCAACTATGTTTACTGTTCTGCAGAGAAATGCTTTGAGTTTAGGTTTTCATGACGGCCGACGTGGAAATCTAGGCTTGGGGCGTTACAAAGTGGTATCAGAGCTCTAGGTTCATAAATCCTAGGATCAGTGTGTAGGGTTCAACCCCTCTAAGCGCATAGTACGTAGTAAATTTTTGTACGGAGCTCTTGACTGTCTAAGTTCTGACTTGGTTTCTCTTTCGGATTTGAATAGAGTTATGGTTAGCGAAGGGGCTACTGGTCGTGGCAGAGGTCGTCGCAGTGCTCGCACCTGAGGGGGTGGTAGAGGTCGAGGTCGAGGTGTCCTACCTGAGGAAAGGGGTTCTACAGCACCAAAGGGTACACATGAACAGTCAGGGGGTCATGAGACCTCAAATCCTAATCTGAACGGAGGAGAGACAGTGACAATTGATGTAGCCGCATTGCAAAATTTGATTAACATTGCAGCAGAGGCTCAACCAAGGGAACAAGCTCGGACGCAGAATCCGACACTAGAGACGGGAGGTCCTGCTATGAATCTGAGGCCACCGACTGAGATGACCTGGTTGAAGTACTACCATGAGTTTATGAAAATGAAACCGCCAATATTTGATGGGACTGGAGGACCGGTAGAGGCATATGAATGGTGTAAGGAGATAGAGAGGATGTTCGTGGCATTCGATTGCTCCGAGGAATATAAGCAACGGATGGCAGTGTTCCAGTTGAAGAAGAATGCAACTACTTGGTGGGACACTCAGTCTAGGCTAGTGGATCCGTTGAGGTTCACCTGGGAAGAATTTAAGAAGGTCTTCATGGAAAACATTATTCCTTTCTCGGCACAACAAACACTTAAGAGGGAATTTCAAGAATTGTAGCAAGGGGAGAATCAATCAGTTTTGGAGTATGAGAATGAGTTTCACAGACTCTCCCTCTTCGCTACTCAACTGATTCCCACAGAGGAGGAAAAGATTGAGAGGTTTGTCAATGGGTTGCGTGACAAAATTGCTAGGTACATTGCTGGGCAACCTAGTTTCGACACCTATCAGAAGGTGGTTTCTTGTGTTAAGGTTCACGATGCTCGGATAGAGGAGGCAAAGAAGCAGAGAGGAATCAAAGTGCAAAGCAAGGGTGAACAAAAGGGGAACAGTAGCAGTTATGGGAAGGTTGGTTGGAATCAGCGCAACAACTATAATGGTCAACGGGATGGTAAGAGGCCTCGGATCGAGGGAGGCAACAGGGATATGACAGTGGTGACTACAGGTAGGCAACCGCCAGTGGCTAATGTTGATGGTGTGGAACAGAGACCATTTAGAGGAGTTTGTTTTAATTGTCAGGAAGTAGGACACAGGTCTTTTGATTGTCCGAGGAGGACTAGAGCTCAAACAGGAAATCAGGGGCGTCATCATGAGCGTAACCCACAGAGCAGACCACAGGGACGTGGGCAGCAGCCACAGTTGAACGCTATCGTTCCTAGAGATGACCGCGCACCTACTGATGTGGTGGAAGGTACATTCTTTATTCATACTAAAATGGGTAAAATTTTATTTGATCCTAGTGCCATGGGCACATTTATCTCTGTTTCTTTTGTTCGTAAGTTACCCATAGAGTTAGATCGATGTGGGAGATCTTTTTCGGTGTCTTCTGCTTGGGGTGGTTTGATCGTGATAGACCACATCTGTAAGGGGTGTATTATTAGATTAGGTGAGCGAGACTTCGCTGCAGACCTTTTTGTGCTTGAGTTGGTGCGATATGATGTGATTCTAGGCATGGATTGGCTTGCCTCATACCATGCACTTGTGGACTGTTATACCAAAACAGTCACATTTTCTCTTCCAGGGGAAGAAGTGTTTACAGTGTCAGCATTGACTCGTCCGATGAGAGAGGTTCACTTGAGTAACGTAGAGCTAGAAGAGGATCCGGTAATGAGTGAGGGGCTTGATAGTATTGATGTGGTTAGTGAGTACCACGATGTGTTCAGAGATGTACCAGGGTTGCCACCACGCAGAGAGGTTGACTTCTGCATTCAGTTGGAACCGGGTACTAAACCTATAGCCCGAACTCCTTATCAAATGGCTCTGATAGAACTACGAGAGCTTAAGGACCAAATTCAGAAATTACTAGATCAGGGGTTCATACGTCAGAGTAGTTCTCCTTGGGGTGCACCTGTTCTTTTTGTTAAAAAGAAAGATGGGACGATGCGGTTGTGTATTGATTATAGAGAGCTCAACAAGGTTACTGTGAAGACTAAATATCCTTTACCAAGGATTGACGATCTGTTCGATCAACTAAGAGGGACCAAGTGGTTCTCTAAGATTGACTTGATGTCAGGGTACCATCAGTTACGATTCCGAGAGGAGGACATTCCTAAGACGGCATTTGTGACACGTTATGGTTCGTATGAGTTTCTTGTTATGTCTTTCGGTTTGACTAACGCTCCTGCAATGTTTATGAACCTCATGAATAGGGTGTTCAGGGACTTCTTGGATAGATTTGTCATTGTCTTTATTGATGACATTCTTATCTACTCCAAGACTAAGGAGGATCATGAAAATCACTTGATATTGGTGTTAGAGAGACTGATGGAACATCAGTTATATGCAAAGTTCAAGAAATGTGATTTTTGGCAAGAGGAAGTAAAATTCCTAGGCCATGTTATTTCGAAGGACGGAGTATTGGTTGACCCTTCTAAGGTTGAAGCTGTGCTTAATTGGAAGCAGCCTACCTCGGTTACTGAGATTCGCAGTTTTCTGGGATTGGCTGGGTATTGTCGACGGTTCATCAAGGGGTTCTCAAGTATTGCAGGACCTTTGACGAATGTTACAAAGAAGGGAGTGACATTCTCATGGGATACGAAGTGTGATGAGGCTTTCAAAGAACTTAAGACGAAGTTGACTACGGCACCGGTGTTGGTCATTCCAGAGAGTGGCACCAGATTCGTGATTTATACAGATGCTTCTATTCAGGGTTTAGGGTGTGTATTGATGCAAAAAGATAAAGTGGTTGCTTATGCTTCTAGGCAGTTGAGGCCACATGAGCAAAACTATCCAACTCATGACTTAGAGTTGGCAGCTATAGTGTTTTCTTTGAAGATTTGGAGGCACTATCTGTATGGTGAGAAGTTCGATCTCTTTACCGATCATAAGAGCCTCAAGTATCTCTTCTCACAAAAGGAGTTGAACATGCGACAGCGCAGGTGGTTGGAGTTGATGAAAGATTATAACTTCACGTTGCAATACCACCCGGGTAAGGCAAATGTGGTAGCCGATGAACTAAGCCGACAACCGAGGGGTATCGTGGCAACATTGATGATGAACCAGTGGAAGATGTTGGAGGATGTAGCGACATACGACATTGACGTGGTTGGGTCAGGAGTTGATTCGTTATTTTTGGGAAGTATGGTTGTTAGACTCATCTTTGATGATGAGTGGTGCCAGAAACAGGTTTTGTTAATGCAAGAGACTGAGACTGAGTTTAGTACCGGGCAGGACGGCGGATTGAGATTTCGAGGGAGATTATATGTTCCGGCAGATCCGGTATTGAGACGGGATATATTAGATGAAGCACACCGAAGTAAGTATACAGTTCACCCCGGGGGTAACAAGATGTACAAAGACTTGAAGAGGCAGTACTGGTGGTCAGGGATGAAGAAAGATGTTGCGGAGTATGTGAGGAAGTGAAATGTGTGTCAGATGGTGAAAGCGGAAAATCGACATCCATCCGGACTCTTGGAACCGTTGCCCATTCTAGAGTGGAAATGGGAGAATATATCGATGGACTTCATCACGGGTTTACCGCGATCTAGTAGAGGCTTTGACGCTATTTGGGTGATAGTTGACAGGTTGACAAAGTCGGCTCACTTCCTACCAGTGAAGACGACAGATAGTGGGGACCGACTGACATAGTTTTACATTAAGGAGATTGTCAGGTTACATGGAGTTCCGGTGTCTATTGTTTCAGACAGAGATTCGTCCTTTACTTCACGATTTTGGAAGAGTTTCCAAACTTCCATGGGGACATCTTTACATTTCAGTACAGCTTTTCATCCTCAGACTGATGGGCAGACAGAGCGAGTTAACAGAGTACTTGAAGATATGTTGAGATGCTCAATACTAGATCTTGGAGGGAGTTGGCAAGATCATTTGCCTTTGGTAGAATTCGCATATAATAATAGTTACCAATCTAGTATTGGCATGGCACCTTTCGAGGCATTATACGGGAGACCTTGTCGGTCACCATTGTGTTGGACAGAGGCTGGTGACGCTAAACTAGAAGGACCAGAGGTGATTCGGGACACTTCTGAGAAAGGTGCTTTGATTCGAAGTAAGCTCCAGGCAGCTCAAAGTCGTCAAAAGAGTTATGCCGACAACCGAAGAAGGGATTTGGAGTTTATTGTTGGAGATGAAGTTTTATTGAAGGTGTCACCTATGAAAGGTGTTTTGCGATTTGGTAAGAAAGGAAAGTTGGCTCCCAGATATATTGGACCTTTCAGAATAGTTGAGAAGGTGGGAAAAGTAGCCTATCGTCTTGACTTGCCTGCAAGCTTCACAGGAGTTCACAATGTCTTTCACATTTCGATGCTTCGAAAACATGTGAGAGATGGAGATCAACATTCAGTGATAGATTACCATGATTTGGAGCTCCAACCAAATGTATCATATAAAGAGGAACCAGTTCGTATCATTGATCGTAGAGAGCTTATTCTTCGCCGAAAGACGATCCCCATGGTCAAGGTTCAGTGGAATCACCACAATGACAAGGAAGTTGCTTGGGAACGGGAGGATGATATGCAACTTCGTTATCCCCATCTTTTCCTCTCGTCAGGTATGTTCGATTTCGAGGACGAAATCCTCTTTTAGTGGGGAAGATTGTAACAGCCTTGAATAAAAAAAATAAATAAATTATGAGTGCCTATAACAAGACATCACTCACATGCCCATGTGCTGCCCAGGTTTATTTTAGGGTCACTTTCCCTAAAGCAAAAAACGGAATTCCCTATAGCCTAGCACCTAACAAATAACCCAAACAGCAACTTATCTCTTTCCCTACTTCCTTCTTTGTTAGATCGTGAGATGGTTAGAAAGGGAGAACGTGAGAAGCTCTAAAGTGAGGGTTTTGTTTAGTGGGAAATTGAAGGTGTAGTGAGAGAAAGTGAAGACTAAGAGGGAAACAACAAAGGGGTTTTGCTAGGGATTTGGTTTCTTCTTCTTTGTGCTCCATTATCAAGTAGGTTTCTTCTTTCCTAGGGTTTACATAGCCCTCTTTAATTTTTAACCTAGTTTTGGATAGTAGGACTATAATAGCTTTGAACCATTGTTGTTTACTAGGTTATCATCAACTTAGAACCAATTAGTAATACAATAGATATCCATTATGATTAGAAACTATTTACAACAACAATATAGTAACCCTAGACGATTATAGTTATATTAATGGGGTATGTATATACCCGGACAGCAACCTAGACTATTAGGATTATATAAACATAGTAGAAAATACATCCGGACAGCAGCCTAGACGCTAATGATTATTCGTGTTTATGTTATTGTTATTGATAATTGATTGTATGAGATTATTAGTGTGATATTGGAGCGTGAGTGCTACCAATAGTTGTGTGTGATATATTGCTTTAGGTTGTTAACCTAAAAAGCATAGGCTAGTCGGAACCAAGACTGGTTGGCTCGACATGTGAGTCGATTGCAAACACTAGTTATTTATATGATATTAGATAACTTGGTGGACCATGATCTTGAGTTCCATTAATGGAATGAACTAAGACTGGTTGGCTCGACATGTGGATCGATTGCAAACACGGGTTTGTCAATGTGATATTGGACAACCCAGTGGACCAGGGGTTTAAGTTCAAAAAAAAAGGATTGACGATTGTAATCCATAAGTAATCGGTGGTTGGCTCGCTTCCTGCTCATATGTGCTCGTGTTGCACGGACCCCCTTTTTGGGAGGTATCCATAGTTTATGAAGAGGTCTAAGTCGATGCAAACACAAGACCATTCTTGTGGACCATATACTTCTAGTTTGAGAAGTAATTACCAACTAGAGGTTGGCTCGCCTCCTGCTCATATGTAAAGTGCTCGTGTTGCACGGATCCCCTCCTTGGGTGGTATCCTTTGTTTATTGAGGGGTTTAAGTCGATGCAAACACGAATGGTAAGTGACGTTATCTCGTGGACCTCAAAATTGGTTATGCCCCTCCAAAAGGGAAGTTGTATTGTATGAATCTCTTCAACCGTGTAACAGGTTGACTTCAATTTTGTTGGTACGAAAGGTGTAACATAATGGACTGTTATTATTGTTCTGTTGTTCGATACTTGGTAAGAAGAGAAGAGAAGAAGAGAATGAATTTGATGTCCTAGACGACCTATGATTATCACTTCACTCAAAACTTTTTTCTTCCTTTTCCTAGATATTCTAGGCAAACCAGAACCTCTAATTGTTAGAAGAGAAGAGAAGAGAAGAAGAGAATGAATGGATATGAAGGAGAAGTGGGTTTGGGTTGTTTATATAGGAAGTGAAAGGGTATATGTTTCTGTTGGGGTTAAAGGAACATATCCTTTCAAAAGGAAGGGCTTAAGTTGAAATAACTGCCTCTGTATGAGTCGGTGCACTCTGAGACGTCGGATTAGACTCAAAACCGCAGACCAAACGCCAGCCATTGGATGGAGATGGAATCTGCCCGAACTGTGCCCACCAGATGAAGAAAGCAACGGCTAGATTATAAGATTAGGTGTAGCCCACCTTCTGCCCGACACGGAGTTAGCACGGATCGTTGGATATCTCGGATCCAAAGAATCTGGTGGTGTCCCGATATTGTCCCGAGAAAATCATCACGTAAGTGTCAGATCTGGCGCAATCCCGTGGAAGGAACGCCCACCGTCCAGATCTGTACGCGTCCTCTTCGCTCAAAAGCCCCCCAATCTGACTCGTCCGGTTTGATTGTTTAGTCCCTAATTTGACCGATCTTCGTCCAAACTTTAAACTTGAATTTCTCATTCATCTGGAATCGGATTTGAATGATTCTTGGCTCTAAACTGAAGAGATCGACGAGATGAACTCAATGGTGCCTTTCGTTTTTGAGTTTGACGAGTCGGGTTGAGCAAAAAATGGCTCCGATTCCAACATTAAATCTAAACTATTTTGTTGTTCTTCTTCTTCATCATCTTCATAATCTATTTCTTTTCTTTTTGTTCGTCAGATTTTGGCAGAGAAAAATCAAAAGAAAGAATCCCATCTATAGACTTTCCGGGTCAACCCTCAATAACCATAATTAAATGTGTCGGGGACCGCTCAGAGAAAATGAGTGGCACGACTTATAGAACTTCTCTCGATGTTAATCCCCTACTGCGTTTTTTTGTTGTGCAATTTTTCTTCATTTTCACCCAACTTAAGAGAAAATGGGGTGCCATTATTGATTTGGATTTGTCGACTGAATCCCTTTTGAATAATCTGACCATAAGACATGTGCAATTTTAGTTGTTTCACATACTTTTCAGTTTTATCCTTCTAATGAATTTTAATCTTAAAACTACTCTTCGTCTCGGGGTTGAGCCTTAGATCAACCCCAAGAGGCCTCGGTTGGATGGAGTGGCAGAGGTTCAAAATTTTAATTTTGGTCTTCCACCCCTTAAGATTGGCGTTGGTCTAAAATTTTTAATTTTTTTTTTGTTGAAGAAAAGAACACAAAGCAAAATTACAAGCCCAAATCCGTCGTCATCGCCTCTTTAGAGTGCCATGTTCGCCTAACTCTATTGTTCCTCCCCCACTTGGCCAAGTGATCCGCTTGAGTATTGATCGTCGTCGGACCGTATGACGACCGTATTGAAATTGGATTTGTTCGCCTAACTCTATTGATTTGGTCTAAAATTGAGAGTCGAACTTTAGACCTTGAATAGAGAGAGAGAGATAGAGAGAGCGAGAGCGAGAAATGTTCAGCAGAAGGAAGTTTCTATCCCTACCGATGGTAGTAGTAGCAGCTCTGTGAGTTCTTTTCATCTTCACTCTCCGTCATATCTTTGTTTTATATTTTACATAGGATACTCATTTGGGGAGCTTAAGATTGTTATATATCGATCATATTTACTGATATTTTGTTTGATTGCAAGAATCAAAGATAGGATTTTTGCTTGTACTGAGATAGTTCTTTTTTTCCTTCTTTATACTACTGCTGTAAGCAAATTTAGGTTTTGAACTATTAGGGAGATTATGAGAAGTCAAAGGAAAAGAAAAATTAGGTTTACAATTACCCTAGATAGAAAAGCAATTTATGTATCTAGGGTTATATGTATATCTGGGACATGGAAAAATAATTCAAGAAGTCTAGATTTGGAGTGTTAGAGGATGTGCTTATATGATTTTAAGATTATGCAATGCATTTATATATGTTCATAGAAATTGAGAAATTAGGTTAAATTCTGATTATGCATCCTCTAAACATTGTTTTATGGAGGAGAATTTGTTAGATAATGTCCTTGATTTGACATTAAGCTTCTTACTCTTCTTCCTCTTCTTTTTTCTTTTTTCTTTATTTCTCTATAAACCTTAACGATATAGAGAAGTTGTAAGAATTAAAGTAAAGGGTTGAGCTCGAATCGAGTCACGAGTCTCTGTCCCTGTTTTACTTATTAACAGTTCGAGTTACTCGTAAGTTAGTTGGGAGTCAGACTACTGTAAGATACATTGAGCCATCTCAATCTGTCTTTTAACCTTAGATCTCAAGTTTCATTATGAACCTGAAACCGAGTTTAATTATTTGTCATATAATTGTAATCTTTGGGGTTTTGCATTCATTTATCTCTAAAGTGAAATCAGATCTTAAAAGAAGTCCTCTTCTCAATTCAGACTTGTTTTTTGCTAAAAACAAATGCATCTTATATGAAGAGTGATTTAATTTCATTACAAGGATAAAATTATGTGAAAATACTAAAATTACACATGTATTATGTTGAGATTATTAAAAAGGGAACGTCACCTAATACTGGCCTTAACTGCTCAAGAACTAGTCACAAGTGATTGAGAAATGACATTAATATTTGTAATAGTTATATATATATATATAAAGATATGTGTGCTATAATCATATAAACGACATAAAGCGACTTGTGTTTATTATATTAAATGAAATAAATCATGCTTCACAATTGCACAAAATCATACTATGAATCTGATCAAGGAATGTATCAAGGCCTTCTGCCAAGGGGGCAGCCATCCAATTATGTGTCTAGGTCTCTCCTGGGAGAAGGTACAGAAACAAATCCCCCTATGGGATCCTGTGGTGGAAAGAATAACCAGGATATCAGCATGGAAAGCAAGAACTTTGTCGAGGGGAAGGAAACTAACTCTAATAAAGGCATTGATCTCAGGCCTCCCCATATACTATCTCTCTTTATACCTATGTTGGAAAAGTCGGCAAGGGGGACTAGTCGGTGGACTCAGGACTAGGCTTAGTCGCCACTAGTCGTATTTACACGGGATTAGTCGTAGAATATATATATATATAGTCTATTTTGTATATATAATTATAGATAGGTATAAATATCAGTATTTGGGCTTTCATGAAGTATAAACACTAGAAATTTATCCCTAAGAAGAAGACATCTAATTATCAACAAAGTTCTACAACATTAATGAAGTATAAAACACTAAAAACTAACATTTATTTGAGTTTTAGAGAATAGTAGTAGAATCTGGGTTCTAAAAAGAACTGAGAAGATAGAGAGAGAAACTTGGAATCTTGTTTGGAGAGGAAGAAACTTCAAAATTACTTTAATCTAGTTAGAATGATGTTTGGAGGGGAGAGGAAGGGTGAAGAAGCCGAATGAGCAAATCCTAAACCACCTTTGTCGATTTGAGCAAAAGAAAATAAGGGTCAGCTAAATAATCCTGCCTGGCCTGACTAGTCGACTCGGTCCTAGTCGGACCGAGTCGGGGATTTAGTCGGAATTCCACGGAACTAGGGTTTTGGCCTCTAGTCGAATCGGCAAGATGGGGACTGAGGAGTAGTCGGGGAGCACTCGGGGATTAATCCCGACTTTTTCTTCATAGCTTTATACAGTGTACCAACCAAAATATGGAAGATTATTGATAAGATGTTTGAATTCTTATGGAATGACAAGGAAGAGGGAAGGAGAATGCATTGGATAGCGTGGAGTGCAATTTGTAAAAAATTGAAACAAGGAGGATTAGGGGTTAAAAACTTATTATTGATGAAAGACGCTCTGTTATTAAATGGATGTGGCGTTTCACACAAGAGAGCACGGCCCTCTAGAGAAATATCGTTGCAGAAAAGTATGAATAGTCAGAAACGGAATGGATTAGGGACAGAAGAAAACAAGCTTATGACTGGAGTGTGGAGAGGAATCCAGAACAAGATGGAGGAATTGGATGACTAAATGGGAACTTATAAATGAGCAGAATATAAAGTTCTGGGAGGATATATGGTGCTCTACCATAGCCTCAGGGATAGATACCCAACATTTCTCTTCTTATCAAACCCGGCAGGCTTATCAGTTAGCCAAATTTTCATTCCCACTCGAAAGAGCTGTGAACTCTCGCTGCGAAGAAACCTCAATCAGTAAGAGATTCCCATGCTGATCTCCTGGAAATACTAGAAAGCAATAGACCCACTGAGAATGAGGATACTAGAGTTTGGAAAGAAGAGGAGAAGGAGCAACTCTCAGTAGGAAACAAGAGCAATAAAACAATCCAAGAATCCTTCAACACTGCGTTCTCCGTTCACAAATATAGCTAGACAAAACAAATCCCTCCTAGAGTCAGCTTTGCAGTTTGGTCAGCATGTTTGCATAAACTCTCAACAATTGACCTTATGAATAAGAGAGTGTTCCAGTTCGTTAACAGATGCCTCATGTGCGAAGAAGCAGAGGAATCTACATACCATCTCTTTGCACACTGCAAGGTTACATCAGGTTTATGGAATTACTTCGTAAATTCCAGCAAGGGCAGTTGGTTCCTTCCAAATTCTGTAGACCAAGCTGTGGAGCAATGGGAGCTAGTAAGGAAACCAAAGAAAGGAGGCATCTGGAACATGATAGGAACAATTAGATGTTTAAGGAAAATACACACGAGTGGAAACTAGAGGCTGAAAACGTCAAAGGACTCCTGTATCATTCGAGCAGGAATATGAAATGGGCAAAAACAGTATCATTCTATGGTTTTGTGTTCAACTGGGAGGCTCTAATGTCATAACGTATAGACACAACTAACATATTTTTTAGTTGCTTACTAAGTTCTCTCATTGATATATTAATTCAAATTAAAAAAAAACAATTAAAGAGCATTGGAAAACAAAAAAATTGATGGATGCTTGGAATGGATCTATTGTTACACGGGTAAATTATTCTAACCATGAAGACAAGTTTTTTGTTACTGAATAAATAACAGAAGCAAATTTTGTTTCACTACACCAACTACAGATGTAAACGGTACACCATTGGATCGACTAACTATATCAAATATCCGATAACATCCAAACTGATAACTGAAGGACAAAAAGTTCTCATATCCGAATTCGAGTATGATAAGCTTATTAGATATCAGGTATTTGTTATCTTAATGAAAACACTCATCACTAGACTTTTTTGTTTGTAAGCTATGATAATCTCTATCGTCGGATTAATGGAAATGACACAAGCCTTTGATTACTATATATAATATATTTGTTTAAAATAGAATATAGTAATTGTATATGGTATATTTGTCACATCGGATGTCACACACCCAATTCTGATAAGGATTGTATTCATTAACAGTATCCTAATCGGAACTTATATCCAAACATTTCGGACAATTTTCTACTAACCGAGTACACATTCAAATCGAATTTCAGATTGATTCACAAGCCTAATATGTAGGTATCCTTGATCTTGATACGGGTCTTAACTTTCATGTTGGAAGATTTAATTGTTTCAATATTTACAATATTGTGTTACGCAGCCTACGCTGCATATCCGTTAGACGAAATAAATTGTGGATTAGCTCACACGGCAAACACCTCAGTTGACATGGCCTAGACATGCCCTTTTTTGTTGAGATTGGGATTCGAAACTAAAAAGTGAATGCATCTTCGGTTATGGTGTGGAGTGTTGGTGATCCCTTAAGTCTAAGTATCTGAGCCTGGAGTTTTACGAGTTGGTTTTGGACAGCATTCTCTACTCGGTATTTATCCGACTCAAGGGGTTGTGACCTAAAATTCTATTCCGTTTAAAAGCTATACTATGTCCTATCATAGAGTATGCTAACATGAATGTTGTATTGAACCTATGTGGAAACAATTGTACATCTTGGATTGCAAGAGTTCTTTTGTTTTTCTTCCCGAGTAAACCTACTACAGAATAACCCGAGAGCTTGAGTCGTCCAAATTATGATATCATATGGCCGAAGTTTCTAAATGACTTTGTCAAATGTGTAGGATAGGAGTTGTTTCGGGCAAAGCAATTTTCGGACCTCCGTTAGAGGAATACTGGACAAAGAAGCATCAGGAAGACGCAGCATCAAAGGAGAGCGGTTCGGGCTCAAGTTAGCAGGAAGCACCATTTCTATGAGTCCTTGAGGTTGACTTGAAGCTATCTACTTTACTCATGTGATGCCTCTACCATGGAAGCCTTCATTGCACTTTCAATATTTTTCAGAAACCTCAATAGGGGTTCAGCAGACTTTTTCCAACTGACTAGCATTGAATCTGCCCTTTACTTGCATTGGATGGCAATTTGTTACTGATGTTCAAGTTGGGTTTTTGTAACGAGAATTTATGTAGTGAATTCCCTTCAAGTGGTTTGGTTTATAAATATTAATAAAACAACAGAAGTCATAATTATCTCCTAATATTTTATGAAATTTAGGTCGAATATTTGTTTAAAGAAAAAAAAACACAAAAAATTTGAGGTTTCTGTGGTTGTTTAGCATATTACTATATAGTTGTGATTTGCTCGTTTAGCCCTAGTCAAATATCATATCACCAGTGAGTTCTATTTGCCTGAATCTTTAGAATATGTGATTCTATGAGTTCATATGCAATCTGAGGCCCCAAATCCAGTGTTAGAAGTTTGGACCTGTGTTGATAGTCTGAGAAGGGATTCTATAGGTGCCCGCTATAATATCGTTTGGGCCCCCCATTACACACAAATGGCCCTTAAATTTTGCTTTGAATGGGTGCCAAAAGCAACAATCACATAGGACCTCGGACTCCCCATGGGCCTCGGACTGATCAGGCCCACGGATCAAGCCAAAAATAAAAGTCAACCGATTTTCTTATATGGACAACTATTTTATGTAGACAATTAGAAAAATTAAAAAATTTATATGGACATCAGTTTTTTTTTAGGGTACAACACTATTATTTTTCGCTCAAATTCTTCAAGAATCAAAACTTTATTTTAACTCCTCCCTGTTCAACAAAAAAAAAAAAAAAAACTCCTCCCTCTTTTTCCATAAACCCTAACTTCAGTCTTCTACTACTTCGTCTTCATCACTAACAAATTTCTAGAGAGAGAAAATCTTTTGAGAGACATTGTTGATTATGGCATAACTTTAGTCTTCCATAAACCCTAACTTTCAAACTCAAACATAGGTTACCCATTATATAAGAGGAATCATCGCCTTAATCTCTAGGGTTTCCGATGTAATGAAAGCCGATCACTTATTACAAATACCAACTGATTTCAAAATCTACAAGAAAGCTTCCAGTTATACACAACTCAATGAATTTCAGCAACTAGGTCAAGTCTGACATCATCTCAAATTCCTCCCAATTCGAACTCCCTACACCCTAAATTCACAAAAATCAACTACTATCACTTAGAAATTTCCCCCAATTAGTCACCTTGAAATTGTCTTTTGAACTTCTAATAATCATAAAATCTCTCCAAATATATTAGGGTTATTTTCCAAATGACCCCTAGTTTATGTCCAGCTTCCCGCCTAGTCCCCTGGTTTATGGAAAATAGTCAGATGGTCCCTTCTTTATCGTTACCGTCCGTTGACTACTAATGGAAATACCTAGGACTGAGTCGACTAGTTGGGATTATTTAGCTGACCTTTTTTTTCTTCAAATCGACAAATGTGGGTTTTGGGTTTGCTTATTCGGCTTCTTCACCCTTCCTCTTCCCTCCAAACATCTATAATTAGATTGAAGTAAGTTTTGACGTTCTCTTCCTGTCTAAACAAGATTTCAAGTTTCTTTTTGTATCTTCTCAATTTCTTTTTACTACCCTTTCTGTCTTTAAGACCCAAATTTTACTGTTTTTTATGTGCCCAAAAAGGGTACACCCGCAAGTATATGGACGTTAAGTAATAAACCCGGTATGACCGGGGTCGATCAACGGAGATAGGAAGGTAATTCAGAGATAAGGAGAGTCTAGTCCACCAATTTAGGTGTCACTAACTAACTTAGCCTAAAACGAAAACAAACAAGGTGAAAGGGGGTTTTATTTATGATAAGGTGATGAACGAAAAGAAAGAAACAAATAACCGGAAAAATGATAAACTAAACTATCTAAGATGCAAACAAGGATGAAGCATTTAGGCCTTTCACGTATAAAAAGGGTCGAGGGTTTAGGGAATCCATCTTGAAGTGAGCATGTGTATGTTTACTTTGGTCCGAATTCGGATCCGAGTTATTCTCGACTGTAAGGTAGGAAACCTAAACACTAGCGTATATCTCGTGATGATACCTAGTTAGAGGATGATATGGTCAAGTGACATCGAGTCTTCGTCGAGAATAATGCCTAACGAATACCTATGATGGATGGAAGACATACAACATGAAATTGGTTTAGACATTTAATCGAACATGAGATGTGCATCGAATTCAAGAATCATAGCAAAACAAACACACACAATAGCATATCAAAACTTCATCCCTAGACCTCAACAAAGTGATTAGTTACTCATGTTCAAGTAAATATTGAGTTTCAAAGTTAATGAAGAAATCACACACATGGTTTTATAAATCGGAACACTAAAAATCTCAATTAAATTGATAGGGATGAAGTTTTGATATGCCAACGTTCCGGCCGACATAAAAAAAATTTGGAGAGAGAGATTTTTCTTTTTTTTTTATGTTTGAAGGTCGCTGGCCAACATTCCGGCCGGCGACCTTCAAAAATAAAAACAAAAAAAAAATCTTTCTCCAATTTTTTTTCCACTCCTATCTCTCTAAAAACTCCAGCAAAGGGAGTGAAAAAAAAAGATTGTTTTTTTTAGAGAGAGAGATGTGAGATATTTTTTTTATGTTTGAAGGTCGCCGATCAAAAATTTGGCCGGTCGGCGACATTGCCGGTGAAGACGATGAGGTGGTGAGAAGATGAGGTGGCAGAATAGTTATGAGATAGAGGAGAGAGAAATGGTGTATTGTTAACAGAGTTATAACGGTAACTCAAAAAGAGAGCCATCTGGATATTTTTGATAAAGTAGTGGGCTAGGCAGGAAGCTGGTCACAAAGTTGGGGGCTATTTGGGGAAGAACCCTTACAAAAATTAAATTTAGAAAAAACTTTGTTTGTGCTTTCAAATGGCCCATGTGAACTTAGGGAAAATTTGTGTTCAATAGAGAGAAAAATTCGAGAAAAGACATAAAATTCCCATACGGGTCAAGGCCCGAAAAATCTCAGCCCGTGGTCCGAGACTGATCTCGGAATGGCCTGGGACAAGCCTTGGTCAAGGCCCGAGACCCACTCAGTGAGGCCGAGACACGGCTTGGCGTAAGATGCCGTGGCCAATGGCTAACATACTCCGGGCGAACCAAGTGTGTATTGGCTTTGGCTAAACGTGTTCTGGCCCTAGGGTTGGGACGCATCCTGACCCTTGGCCAAGACACGACATTATGGCCCAGACGCGTCTGCCCTAGTGCTGGTGTCTTGCGTCTCGAACTCCAAGTACGAGACACACAAGGATTTCCAGACGCGTCTGGACATCCGAGATGTCCTCAACTCGGGCTCCTGGACTGAGACACGCGGAGACGACCCAGACGCCTCCTTGCCGGCCAGAACACCATTTTCCCTTTTTTTTGTTCCAGCTACTGGTAATTGATGTTTCAACATCAAAAATCCAATTTTAAAAACTCTTTTCAGAATTTTTTAAACCTTTTATCTTCCTTTTTGAAAACTATTTTCAAAAATCGAAAATTGAATGTCAAATCTATTTAAACTCTTTCAAATCGCGATTAAAAACCTATATGATTAATCACAAATCTCATTCAAAATCATAAATTGATGTCTAAAATTCTGTCCAGACTTATCTATCTAAACAAGTCCGAATTTAGTCCGTTTAGCAAAATTTAGCTCGTGCAAGAGGCTCTGACGCCACTACCAAGTTTTGGTGTCACCTAGTGTTGTAAGCGGAATCTAGACATCTAGTACGTCTAACACTACCTATCAGGAAGAATTAAAGATGAACTAGAACATGATAGAGATTATCCCTGAATCGCTTTCCCTCGAACTAAATCTGATGCCCTTATCCCGAAGACCAAAACTCCAAATTACAGCTCTCTAGTTGAGACACCCGAGCAAGCGACTTGATCTCCCACTTTTAGAGTCAGCGATGACCTTATTGGGAGGTTGAGATGAAGAACCCTTTTTCTTTAACTAGATAGATTGGTTGAGAGCTTTTTGTCTAAAATCCTTCTCTCCACTAGATGGTTGTAGAGATAGATTTTCTCTAGAGAAAATTCCACACTTTTCTGTTCTAGTATGACCCTTATATAAAGACCCTAGAGTCAGAATCCTATTCGAAATAGGATTCAATAATAGCCACAAAAAAATAATACTCGGATCCCCAATCATGAATACGTGGATTAATGATTCCCTCATTCAGACACATCATTAGTTTTGTTTGCATGCTTAAGATCAGTTTATGAAATTACTAATTATTGTTTAATTTTTTTTTCATATAACAAATGTAGTTTAATATGTTTTGATGTTGCTTTTTAAATAGGGTTATTTCCCAAATGGCCCCCAACTTTGTGACCAGCTTCCTGCCTAGCCCCCTAGATTAGCAAAAATACCCATATGACCCCCTCTTTAAGATTCCTTTATAACACCGTTAACCAGTCAACATTTCTCTTTCCTCCATCTCATAAAAAGGGGGTCATATGGGTATTTTTGCTAATCTAGGGGGCTAGAAAGAAAGCTGGTCACAAAGTTGGGGGCCATCTGGGAAATAACCCTTTTAAATA
>BEHA01007724.1:426097-442348 GCA_002897215.1 Eschscholzia californica subsp. californica | reverse complement strand
ACCATTAACGTAGGAGGAATAGTTGCAGCCATTAAAAGAAAACCCTTCAATCAACCGAACCATGTCTTTCCTCAATGAATGTCCAATTTGAGATGTCGAATCGTTCAAGAATTGCTGGAGATGCCCTCCTTCTAGCGCCAAATGTTGATGCCGAAAAATGGACTTCCGTCATATCAGCATGAAACAAGGACTTGATGCATGACATCGTCAGGAATGATGGATATTCTGTCTAGATGATCGATACTCCTTTCTTCGATTCCCGCTCCTTGCTCCTAGAAACCTGGGTGAAAACCTGCAAAAAGTTCGGGAAACCGCTTTGACGCTCAAATTGCTCTTTGAAGTAAAAGAACGAATATTGATGGATCCTTTTGAGGGGTTGAGTGTTTTAGACTTACTCAGCTTATCTTGAAGAAGGTGATGTGATGCCCTTTTACAGGCCAAATTAGGGGTTTCCCTTTACGGTTTATCTCGTATCCAGGATAAATAGAAGTTCTTATGTCTAAGGATCCTTCGTAGATATCCTGCCGAGGTTATAGATCTTCTAGGAAATGATTCCTCCTTTGAGGCTCTTGAAGTCCAAGTTTGTTTAAACACTTAAAATCTTTAACCAACATGGATCTTTTAGGGAGATTCTAGGATTGAGTCGGTAAGCCTGTGACATGTTCCTGCCTCTCCAGTTTAGGGTGTGAGATAGTGGCCTAACTTCCGCGGACCCCTCTCATTCCTTTAAAAATTGCAGGGCTGATCTGATCGTGCTGTAGATGATACAGGGTTGGAATCCTATTTGCTGTTCCTGGCCGAACTCCCAGTTCTGGGCGTAGGTGGCTGAGCGTTCGAGGTTTAGGTGTCCTGTTGCCTTAAGCCGGGTTGACCCGTTGGACTTCTGGTCTATTCTTGACTTCTTGACGTTAGTCAACGTCTGGACATTTTGTGCATCGTCAGTGACGATAAAAGGTGAGATCCTCTATGATGGAAATGATAACACCAGATGGCATGTCGGGTTTTCTCACCGAGGGGAGGTGCTTCATGATGCCGCTTGGAGTTCGATCTCCGGAAGGAAGGCGATCTGAGTGGTAGAGAATTCTTTCTTCAGTTTGATCTTGATGATGCACAAATTGTTCAGTCGTTGACTAACGTAAATAATTCAAGAATATACCAGAAGTCCAATGGGTCAACCTGGCTTAAGGCAACAGGACTACTGGACCCATAACGCTCCGTCACCTACACCTAGAACAAGGAGGTCGATTAGGATCAACTAAGGAGCTCCAACCTTGCTTCACCCAAAACCCAATCAGGTCAGCCCTGGGATTATTCAAAGGAGTAAGGGGGTCCACGTAAGCTAGGCCGATAACTTACGCCCTAAACTGGAAGGCAGAAGCGCGTCACAAGCTTACCGACTTAGTCTCGAATCTTCATAAAGATCTCAGTCGGTTAAAGATCCTAAGTGTTTAACCATGCTTGGACTTCAAGACTCTCAAAGGAGGCTATCACATCGACAGAATATATATGAGTGTCCTTGGACAGAGGAACTTCTATTTATCCTAGATACGAGATAAACCAAAAGGGAAATCCTAACTACAAGTAGTAAGAAACTTCCCTAACGGTGGATCACAACCGCCTCATCTACATCATCTAGTCACAGTCGGTCCACTTCATTCTATAAAAGGGCATCGCATCGCCTTCTATAAGGGCACGTTGAGAAAAATTCAATACATTCAAAAAAAGGTTCAGTCAACTGCAAAGAGCAATCTGACTATCTTGAGCGTCGAAGCGGTTTCCGAATCCTTTGCAGGATTCCTCCTAGGTTTCCAAGGAGCTAGGAGCAAGGAGCGGGAGCAGGAAGAAGGAAAATCAATCAACCTGACGAAATATCCATTAATAACAGACTCTGTCATGCATCAAGTCTCGATTTCTTGTTGATTAACGGAGAGTCGTTTTTTGACATCAAAAGATCTCTTCATGGAGTTCCATTGATAGATCGCCTTCTTAAGGCCAGATGAAGTAGGCGGTCCTTTAGAGTCATTTCCCTGCAGTTTGGGTTCCTCCTTTCCTCTCTTTTGTTTTTGTTTCTTCCCGTCCTTGTCACCGTTCTTTCTTTTCTTCTGTTTAGTTGATCTATGTGGGGATGGTCGACTCCCTTCCCTTTTGTAATTTCTTCTCCAATCGTTTATAATTTGATGTCCTTTATTGTAATTTCTTCTATAATAGACTTTCTTGAGAACGAATAAGAGATGTGGCAGGTGTTCTTAATTACTGTCTTGATTGCTTTGTCTATTGAGGCCCCTTCGTCTATCTATGTAGACGTTCGCTGGTTTCAACTTTGGTTTTCTACTTCATTAAGACTATTTAGGGGCAGTGTCGATTCGCTCCGGCTTCCTTACTGCCTAACCTTATAAATACTACCTGAATGAAATAGGATAATTCCATCTTTCTTTATGGCTTATCTAATGGTTCGAGGAACTCTTTCTAGAGGTGGTATTGGGTGAGATTGTACGTGACCCTTGAAGGTCCTGACTTCTTCATCTGACATTTCTGTATAGACGCCGGAGGTGAAGGTTTTATCCGTGTTCTTCACTTTGGCAGTTTAACTGTTTTCGAGAATTTAGAGATAGTTCTTTTTGCTGATCCTTTCTGCCCACTTGTCTTCACTTTGAGGGGTATTTGAGTGACCTTCGACCAGTGGTTTTTAAGGTGACAGGGTCTCTGGTTCGTCAGAGAGGAGACCATCAGCTCTTGGCTGTAGTAGTTGGCGTCTCAGTGGACTTATTTAACGCTTTGCCTGTTATTACTTCTTCTCCTTTGTCTTATTCCTCTTCAAACATGTAAACGTATGATAATTGTAGTGAGCAGTTTCCTTTAAAAATCTTTGTGCTCTTATTTCTTTGTGTTTTACTTCGCACGTGACTTTTCGAATGTATTAATTTTTGGTTTGTTCCTGAACATAGCTTCAAAACAAAAGAAAGATTTGTTCTTGTTAGGATAACCCTAGGCTTACTAATGCGATTTTCTTAACTTACTATGTCTGGTATGAATGTGTTTTCCTGCAAAACAAACACTTAATCATACCAACTTTTATCAATGCTCATGTCCTAACTTACTATCCTTCGAGATGGTTGTTGATTTCCTGTAAAGCAAAAGCTTAGTCAGACCTGTTTAGTCTAACCTTGCTGCGATTTCTGTGTCGTTTATTGGTGACGTTGCAAGATCCGTATTTTTGAGGTTCGGGTAAGGCGCCCCCTTGATTCCTGGTTATAACTTTCGCTATCATGGCTGATTTGTTTGCTTGAGCAAAACTAGTTTAAACTAGGACTTCTCCTTTACCCTTGGTCTTAACTTGGGTTACTAGGGCCGGTTGTTGGCTTAAGCATAACTAGTTTGGACTAGGACTTCTCCTTCGCCACTGGTCGTACCTTAGGCTACTAAAGCCGGTCGTTGGCTTAAGCATAACTAGTTTGGACTAGGACTTCTCCTTCGCCACTGGTCGTAGCTTGGGCTACCAGGGTCAGGCGTTGGCTTGGGCACAACTAGTTTAGATTAGGACGTCTCCTTCGCCCCTGGTCGTAGCTTACGCTACAAGGGTCGGTCGCTGGCTTGATCACAACTAATTTAGACTAGGACTTTCCTTCACCCCTGGTTGTAGCTTGTGCTACTAGGGTCGGTCATTGATTCCAACACAACTAGTTTGTGCTGATGTTGAAAAATGGTTTTCCGTTAATCAGTCAGAGAATCGAGACTTGATGCATGATAACGTCTTTTATGAATGGATACTTAGTCTGGATGATTGATACTCCTTCCTCCAGCTCTTGCCCTTGCTCTTTACTCCTTAGAAACCTGTGGGAAGCCTGCAAAGGGTTTGGAAACCGCTCGGAGCTCAAGACAGTCAGATGTTCTTTTCAGTTAAAAGATTGAGTATTAATTGATCCTTGGGGAACAATTGAGTTTATGTGACTTATTCATCTTACCTTGAAGAAGGTGATGTGATGCCCTTTTATAGGCTGATTTGGACCGACTGTGATAGACGGTGTAGATGAGGCGGTTGTGATCCACCAATTAGGAATTAAGTTACTGTTCGTAGTTAGTGTTTCCCTTTTAGTTTATCTCGTATCTAGGATAATTAAAAGTTCCTATGTATAAGGATACTTCGTAGATATCATCCCGAGTTGACAGATCTTCTAGGAGATGTTTCCTCATTTGAGACTGTTGAGGCCCAAGTTGCATAAACACTTAGGGATCTTTAACCAACTGGGAACTTTAGGAAGATTCAGGATTAAGTCGGTATGCGTGCGGCGCGCTTGTGCCTTCCCAGTTTAGGGTGTAAGGCATCGGCTGATGATGCACAAGATGTCCAGACGTTGACTGACGTGAAGAAGTCAAGAATAGACTGGAAGTCAAACGGGTCAATCCGGCTTAAGGCAACAGGATTGCTAGACCTTGAACGCTCCGCCACCTATGCCCAAAACTAGGAGGTCGGCCAGGATCAACTAGGGGTTGCAGGCCTCTTTCGTCTATAACATGATCATATCAGCCCTGAAATCTCTACTGGAATGAGGGGGGTCCAAGTACGCTAGGTTGGTGCCTCACGCCCAAAATTAGGGAGGCAGAAACGCGACAACCCTACCGTCTCGATCCCGAAATCTCCCTAAAAGATCTTAGTGTTTAAACAAGCTTGGACTTCAAGAGTCTCAAAGGAGAAAATATCTCCCCGAAGATCTACACCTTGGCAGGATATCAATGAAGTATCCTTGAACATGGGATATTCTAGTTATCTTAGATACGAGATAAACTCTAATGGGAAACCCTAACTACGAACAGGAGGAAACTTCCCTAATGGTAGATGGCAACCTCTTCACCTACGCCGCCTATCACATTCGACCTAATTCATCCTATAAAAGGCCCCCCATCGTCTTCCACAAGACACAATCACTTCATTGAGTAACTCATACTCGCCCCCAAAAGGTTCAATCAATATTCAATCTTTTACTGCAAAGAGCAATCTGACTGTCTTGAGCATCAAAGCGATTTCCAAACCCTTTGCAGGTTTTTCCCCTTGGTTTCAAGGAGCAAGGAGCAGGAGCGAGGAACAAGAAGAAATCATCTATCGACCAAACAGAACATTCGATTATAACGGACGCTGTCATGCATCAAGTCCCGATTTCTTGCTGATTTAACGTAAAGCCATTTTTTGACATCATCCATTTTTTTGACACTCCTTCAAAAGGACATCTCCTTAAGACCGAACGGATATATCCTCCAGTCTCCCACTTGTCCTTAAATTAAGTGCAATGCTTGATCCTATGTCTCTTCGCATCTCATCTGATACGTCATACCATTCAGACTTTCTTGATCTGGAAAATAATTGACTTAGAGAATGATTAACTCTAATCTATTGAGTGTGGCCACACATTTTCAGTTGCTTCTTCTCAAGTGGCTCGGAGATACTTATCCTAATCTAGTTAGGAGGACATAGTCCATTCTTGTACTCCCACTTAACTCCATGTCTATCATGTCATTCCAGGTAATTCCGCTTTTATAACCTCCTTTTACGGCGCGACGTTTGGCGGTACCAAAGTTTTGACATTCCTTACATAAGATGAGTGCAGCACTCATGTTTCAAGGAATCATTTCAATCTTGCCTAAGAGACTCCATGACGTATTTCATTACTCATTGAACAACTCTCTTGTTGGGTTATCTAGTGTATATTCCCAATTATACACCCATGTAATTGACTAGAACTCCCAGTTCTTATAGCCCATGAAATTGCGCTATCGGTCAATCTCACACGCTAGTCTTCTTGAGTCGTAGTTGTCCACTTCAACAACCTGGACCAGGGACATTTTATGATGAATCTATTCTAAGTTCACTTAGTAGGGTTTCATTTACCAGATCACATATTTGATAAGCCTCCGTAGAATGCTTCATCATATTTGGACTGCCGTTTAAATACTGAACTATTATTTAATCAATGAAATAACTAATTTATTTCACTGATTGGATGTAGGTAATAAGTTACATAAAACTCTTTTATTAATCTAATTGCAGACTAAAGCCATTCTCCGATGCGCTTTATACCAATGCCCATCGTATGACTCTCATGTTTGGGTTGAGGTAGTGGTTTAGTTAAAGGATCTGCTATATTTTGATCCGCATGAACTTTGCAAATGACCACATCTTTGCGCGTTGTGATCTCCCTTATCGCGTGGTACTTCCTTTGGATGTCTTTGGATTTCTGGTGTGATCTTGGTTCCTTAGCTTGGGAAATAGCCCTATTGTTGTGACAATATAAAGTTATTCCGTTTTGAACGCTGGGAACGACACCAAGTTCCGTGATGAATTTCTTTATCCAAACTCCTTCCTTGGCTGCTTCTGAAGCGGCTAAGTATTTTGCTTCTATGGGTGAGTCTGCTACCGTGCTATGTTTTGAGCTCTTCCAACTCACTGCTCCTCCGTTTAGACAATAGACATAACCCGACTGTGATCGGAAATCATCTCTGTCTGTTTGGAAGCTCGCATCCACAAGACCTTCCACGATTAGTTCTTCTTTTCTTTCATACACCATGAAGTGATCCTTTGTTCTTCTCAAGTACTTCAGGATACTCTTGGCTGCGGTCCAGTGTGCTTCACCTGGATTAGATTGGTAACGACTATACATACTTAAAGCATATGAGACGTCTGGGCGAGTGCAGATCATGGCGTACATGATAGATCCTATACCCGAGGCATAAGGCACCTTATTCATGTGTGTTTGCTCATCTAGGTCTTTGGGACTTTGAGTCATGCTAAGCACGGTACCATGTGTCATGGGTAGAAATCCTCTCTTAGAGTCTTTCATTTGGAATCTTCCACAGGTACTCTTTGACCTTTTGCCCTTGGTATCCTCTCCCCTATGTACACCAATAATCTAGGTTGATATTGTTCAATAATCGTGGAGAGAACCTTAACTTTTCTGGCTTCTAGGTCAGGTCTAGCCCGGTTCTCTAGTTCCTCTTTTCAGACCCGCTTCTAGACTGGAAGCACAGAAAAAGACATCAACCCCTTTAGATTACCTCGAAGAGAATCTAGATAGTTCACTAACCTCTCGATCCCACTAACCTTCTTGTATACACAAGATTCTTCTTCGTTCTTCAGAAAACCAAACTCTTTGATTCTCGCGTCGAACCGAAGATTCCAGCTCCTGCTTGCCTGCTTCAATCCATAAATGGATCTTTGAAGCTTGCAAACCTTTTCAGCATGTTTGGTGTCTTCAAACCCTTCAGGTTGTGTCATGTACACATCTTCCAGATTTCCATTCAGGAAGGCGGTTTTTATATCCATTTGCCAAATCTCATAATCGTAATGAGCGACAATTGCTTGAATTATCCTAATTGATTTAAGCATTGCGACTGGGGAAAAGGTTTCATCATAGTCTATACCATGAACTTTCTTCTAACCTTTTGCCACTAGTCTAGCTTTGAAAACGTTGACGTTTCCATCCTCGTCTGTTTTCATCTTGAAAATCCATTTGCATCCTATGGGTATTACTCCATCGAGCAAATCAATCAAGTTCCAAACTTGATTCTCAGACATGGATTCCATTTCGGATTTCATGGCTCCTAGACATTTTTCGGAGTCTAGGCTCGTCATAGCTTCTTTGTAGGTGCTAGGTTCATTATCTTCAATTAACAGCAGTTCTGCTCTTTGAGATAATTAAGTTAGCCTTTGTGACCTACGTGGGGCTTAAACAATAGGTGGGACACTCTCAACTTCTTGAGGGTTCTCTTGTGAATCTAATTCGCTTTGCGCGCGATGCTCTGTGAGATCCATGATATCTTCCTCTTCTTCCATTTCTATTGACTCAGAATAGTTGGGAATCGTGACTATTGACATTGGTGGTACACCGTTGTCAGTTTGTTGCTCATATCAAATTTCTTCGATTTCTATATTTCTCCCACTTGTCTTCTTGGAAAGGAACTCATTTTCAAGGAAGACACCATCACGAGCAACAAACACTTTGTTCTCTGATGGGTTGTAGAAGTAATATCCCCTAGTCTCTTTTGGATACCCCACAAAGAGACATTTGTCTGATTTGGGTGCTAGTTTATCTCCTTGTAAACGTTTTACATAAACATCGCAACCCCAAACTTTAAGAAAAGACAACTTTGGAGGCTTTCCAAACCATAACTCATATTAAGTCTTTTTCACAGCTTTTGACGGAGCTCGATTTAGTGTGAAAGCAGCCGTTTCGAGAGCATATCTCTAGAAAGTTGTTGAAAGACTGGCTAAGTTCATCACCGATCAGACCATGTCTAACAGGGTTCGATTTCTCCTTTCAGATACACCATTCATCTGAGGTGTTCCTGGTGGAGTGAGTGGGGATACTATTTCACAACTTCTAAGATGATCCTCAAACTCTTGACTCAAATATTCACCACCTCGATCCGATCGAATGGCTTTTATTTTCTTGCCAAGTTGATTCTCTACTTAATTTTGAAATTGTTTAAACAACTTGAACGATTCTGACTTATGCTTCATTAGATATATGTAACCATATCTCGTGAAGTCGTCAGTGAATGTGATGAAGTATCCAAAATTACCTCTCGCTATTGTACTCATAGGTCCGCATACATCTGTATGTATCAGTCCTAATGGTTCACTAACTCGATCACCTTCCCTTTGAAGGGTGAACGTGTCATTTTACCATTAATCATGACTCGCATGTATCTTATGATTCCAAATCACACGAACCCAGAAGTCCATTTGCATGAAGCTTTTGCATACGTTTCATGTTAATGTGGCCTAAACGACAATGCCAGAGATATCCTTGGTTTGAATCATGAGTATGGTGTCGTTTCGTGTCTATGTTCAGGATTTCGTCTTCTATGTTCGTAACATAAAGACCGTTACAGAGTTTAACACTGGTATAGAACATCTCACCTTTGTGTAGAGAACAACGTTTGTTCTTTATTACTAGATTATATCCCTCTTTGTCCAGTACGGACACAGAGACGATGTTCCTTGAAATTGTTGGTACGTAATAGCAATTATGTAGTACTAATATCAATCCAGTATCTAATCTGAGATTCTAGGTTCCTACAGCTACAACAGCAACTCTTGCCTTGTTTGCAACTCGTAGAACCATCTCACTCTTTGTCAGATACCGTATTTCTCTTTAGCCCATCTAAATCAGATATTATGTGGGCTCCACATCCGGTATCAAATACTCGTTCTTGAACGATTCATGTTCTTGAATCACGTTTGTCTTTAACGATTCAACTTCTTGAATCTCGTTCTTCAATTTCGTTAACAAAATCAGTAACTGATATCCAAGCTGTAGAAACTATGGTTGCTGCTGCTAGTGACTAGAACCTGATTTTCTCAAATCAGTTACGTCATCGAAGACGACCAACTGTTATTGCAGACGAACTCCCTAGTTCATCTTCCCTATTTACTCATCTTGACGACCTAGATTATTACTCAAATAAGTCGTTATTCGTCAATCTTACCTGATCGCTCTATCTCAACCCTGTCCTGGTTCGGATAAAGATCAAGGCTTTGTTTTTCAAAAAAAAAAAAAAAACTCTTTGTTAAACCTAAAATCGAAGGTATGAGAAGCGAAGGGGTTTTGAATTCATTAGCTCAATGCCTTAAAAGATGGTGATAAAGCTTCAATCTTAGCTGGACTAGCAGAAGAGGACGAGGGATTAGATCATCTTATTCGTCTTCTTAAATCCGGATTCTCGGCGACTCAAACTCGTCAAAACAGAACTCTAAGGAAGGTGATAAAATCAGGACAGCCATGGGTGATGAAGGTTTGGTTCCTTTTTAATTTTGTTATTGATTTCAAACACTGATCTTGTGAAAAGTTTTCACATCAAATCTCCAGGAGTCCACCATTATTAAGCTGGTGAGTTACTCAACTGGACTACCAAATTAAACTCAATTCAATTTTAATGGTTGGGAATTCAAGCTCGATGGGTTGGTCTGGCAGTGTAAAGTCAAGCTTGAAATCATCTTTGCCTAGATAATGCTCGATAAAATGCCTAGGAGAAATTTTTTGGACTTTAATCAAAGCTGAAATGGTTTGGCCAAGGGAAGCACATAAAGAACCAGGTGATAGTTTTACAGTTCAAACTTGATAAGCTCGCCCGGATATCTCTAGTCCATATATACTCTAAGTTTGGAACCTAAGGACTGTTGTGTTGGTTTTCGATTCAAACCGGCGCGAAAGTCAAGTAACTTATAACCCTATGACATCCAAATTCGCAAGCTCCTGCTAATATGGAGAAACGTTCGAGTTGTCGACCAAGAGGAGTCGTGGTCTTAAAACTTGCATATTCAGAATCATTCATGGAACTCGTTTGTTTCTTGAAAAATAATAAGATCAACTTGATCTTAATAATCGACCGATATCTCTCACACTATCGTCCTTTAAGGTCGATCTCGAAGATGATAAGACCGAGAAGACTCCCACGACAGGGCTTGGATTCTTAATATCGAATTCAGGAGGGAATTCTTACTCTAAGGAGATCAACTACGCCGGAGTTTTCATCGAAGTCGCTAAAGCATCTGGACCAAATCGAAAGGGAATTTTCTTATTTCTCATAATAATTACTTTAGTAATTTGTTCATAGCATCTTTAAAATGCTCGGGTCCTTGGACTCGATAAATACCTTTTAAGTTCATACGGTTATGAGAACCAATACGAAAACAATAGAATACCTGAAAAAGATTGCTCTCTTGGAACCCAACGATTGTTGAATTAGTACCGACCTAGCAACTAAACCGTAGAACTCAAGCGAGGCCCTTGGGCTTTAATGTCATACATAGAACGATTCTTATAATTCTATAAGATATGTAGAAAACACCACAGAATGATTCACAATTTGAGCTATGACACTTGTGAAGCCTTGCGACTAAGAGATGATAAACACCTCTCTCGTTTAATCAAGTATAAATATTTGAATTATTTTATACTATAATGCTGTCAATTGGCGGAAGCCGACACAACACCTGGCTCGACCAAAGACTCATAAGCATGAGTTAGAGAAACAATTTTCATTACCGAATAACAGTATTGAATATAAACAAGAGAACGTCCTTTGATTTCCCTTAACGGAAAGAGCTCAGGATCAAGACTCCTTTAAGGTAGAATATAAAGTTCTTTCGCTCTTAAATATTTCTTTTTAGAATGGTGTTATGCAGGACACTATAAACAGAAAAAGACGAATAACTCCGACGAGAGGCAAGACTGAACTCTTCAGTCGTTGCAAAATCCTCCAGACAAAGGTCTTATGTCAAAGTGACGGAGCAAGGACATGAAAACAGGGTGTAACTCTTACTCATATTGGTATACTTCTCTACTTTGATAGCTAGTTCATTACTCTCACTAAAAATCAAACTACGGGTATATGCATATGGCTGCATTGAAATCATTGACAAGTAGGAACGAACCTATGCATATGAACTCATCGATGTAGTGTGCAGACAACTAACTACTACTACGAACTAAAACATGCTACATTACTAGTACACTGCTTGCTAGAAAGCTCAAAAGAGTACTCGTACTCAAAACTGGTTATACAAAAATTTGTTGATACCACATGAACATACACGCTCCAAGTTTGAAACATACTTGGAATAAATTAGATTCACGCTGAACGACTGAATATCTATGAACCATGCTGGTATTACATTAACTGAAAAGTATATGCGAATATTTTCCATGTTAACCGACTAGTATGATATGAAACAAGTAAACACGTCAATGACACAAATAGGTTAACACACCTAACACATGATTTTGTGTTGTCATGATTCAAAGCTATACAGTGATCTTCCTGTTGTTAGCTAATAATGAATTAACAACTCTTGAAAGTTTAGATGACTGCTTTGAAACTATCTGTGGCAGATTCAAAGGACGAAATAGTTCAACTTGGCGAACTCGAAGAAGAAACTGAAAGTCTCAGTTGGAGGACACATCTTACCCCAATCAAAGAATGTGAAATACTTAAAGAAAGCCTCGGCGAAAGGGCCCAAAAAGGTCTAAGGTACACACACCTATCAAACTCGACTTTGCTTCGACGAAGTCACAGATTAAGCCCTACTCTGTTAGGCACAAACTCGACTTTGCCTCGACAAAGTCACAGATTAAGTCCTACTCTGTCAGGAACATATCCGACTTTGCTTCGACAAGGTCGCAGACTAAGTCCTGTTAGTCAGGCACAACCCTCAGCATAGGCCCTGCTTTGAAGGCTCCCATGAAGTTATAAAGACGTAAGTCCTGCAGAAGCAGACCCCTAATGCAAAAGCCCTGACGGTTCTCAACCACTCAGACACCCAAACTATAGCCTTGCTTACTCAGGCTCAAGGAGGAGTCCTAGCTAAACTGACTTTGCTTCGGCAAAACAAGCAGCTCTGGTAGCTAAGGCGACGACCAGAGGTCCCAAGGAGTAGTCCTAGTTAAACTGAAACTTCACTTGAGTAAAATGGACCCCTCACCAAGGTCCGAAGGAGGAGTCCTATTTAAACTGACCGTGCTCAAGCCGGCAAAATTAGATAGCTCTGGTAGCTAAGGCAACGACCAGAGAACCTTACAAGGAGCAGTTCTAGTTAAACAGAAGACTTTACTCGAGTGAAACGCCATCCCCATTGAGGGTCGTAAGGAGAAGTCCTAGTTAACCTACAACCCTGGCAAAGGTGACTGGGGGTATAAGGAGAAGTCCTTGCGAAGCTTGTCATGCAAAAGCAGACAAAACAGCCCTGGTAGCCCAAGCTACGACCAGGGATACGGGAGGAGTCCCGGCGAAAACAAGTTGTGCTAAAGCCAACGAAACCAAACCTAGTAGCTGCTGATGTCGAAAGTTGGCTCCCGGTTAAATCAGCATGAAAAAGGGAGTTGATGCATGACAACCTCCGTTATGATGGTATATTCTGTTTAGAGAGGTGAAATTCCTCTATTCAGCTCTGCTTCTCTGCTCTGCTTTACTCCTTTGCTCTGCTTCTCTGCTCCTTGCTCCAGCTCCTGATTCCTTGCTCCCGTTCGTCTGTTCCCGAGGGGGGAAAACCTGCAAAGGGTTCGAAAACCGCTCCGACGCTCAAGACAGTCAGGGTGCTCTTTGCAGTAAAAGAATGAATATTGATAGATCCTTTCGGGGGGCGAGTTATGAGAACTCTGTTTTGGGAATGATCCTTCTGATATGAAGAGATCTTATGTTTAGGAGAGATGGTGTGTTTGTTCTCTAGAGATCGTGTCTTTTAAAGGACGATGTGGGGGGCCTTTTATAGGCGAAGGTAGGTCGACTGTCCTTAGTGGCGGGGGGGGGGGGTGGCTGCCAAACCGTAATAGAAGTTACCTCTTTTGCGTATCTAGGGTTTCTCTTCGAGTCTATCCCGGATCTTTGATAAGTGAAAGTTCCTAAGTCGAATGATACTTCGTTGATATCTTGCCAGAGTGATAGACTCTAAAGGACAAGTTTCCTCCTTTAGATTCGTGGAGTCTAATCGGGCTTAAACACTTTAAGATGTATAACTGACTAAGATCTTTCTAGAAAGTCCGGGATTAAGTCATTAGGTTGCGCAGGGCTGATATCTCCCCAGTTATGGCCGTAAGATATGGGCCAAACTCGTGGAGATCCCCCTTATTCTTTTAGAAATCACAGGGCTGATCTATCTGTGCCAAGAGCATTTTGTGCAGAGTTGGTTTCTTCTGGCCGACCTCCCGGTTATGGGAATGTGCGGTGGACCATCAGGGGTTTTAGCTGCCCTGCTGCCTTAAGCCGAGCTGTTCAGAGAGACTTCTGGTCTGATCTTTGACTCTTCAGTCGTTGGTCAACGTCTGGACATTTTATGCATCATCATGAGTCCCGCCACTCCTTAGTTGAAAGTAGAGAGACTAAGGAGTAGAAGTAACTCGTGTGTTTTTCTTTGAAGGCCAGAAGTTGAAAGTACTACCTGTCCCAGGGTTGTATCGTGAAGCTCTTTGGGCCTTACCTAGACTGTAGCTGTTTAGTGAAGTTCTTTCTTACTGTTAGTATTCCAGAGCTGATTGATGTTCCTGACTTGGAGATTTTCTTTGACTAAGTGTCGTCTTCGCTAGTGCTGATCTGGTTGTGTTTTGGCACGTGGTTCATTATCCCAAGACACGTTTCGTTTTCTGCGCAAGTAGTTGATTTCTTTTCCATGCGCGATTTTGTGACGTCACAGATTTGATTCTCGGATTGCCTGTTTTCGGCGCTGATCTTTTGGATCTTTTCACACGGCAACCTGTTCTGCCATTTGTGGACGCGTGGAGCGTCGTGACTGGTGAGCGAAGCACGTCCTTGAAACCCGCGGAAGCCTTTTTGGTAACCGCAGTTCTTGAGCCGTTCATTCTTCCTAGTCCATATTCCGTTGAGTATTTCCGAGGCGCGTCTGGTCTATTGTTTTTAATGCTGCTGACCTGTTTCGAGAGGTCTCCTGGTTATCCTTTCCTACTATAAATAGCTTGCTTTGGCCTCCTAATTCTTTTTCATCGAAAAGTTTGAAGGGCATTTTTAGATATCTTTCCTTTTGTTGTTTCTTCCTACTTATTTTCCAAAGGTTCAGGATGAAGCCTCTGTTTGAGTTCATGCCAAGTGTTCGCCTTGGTGGATGTTTCTTCATAATGACCGTGATAAAGGATGCGTTTCTTCATAATGGCCGTGATAACTTCACGTGCTATTATGTTTGAGCTCGGAGGAGGGTAAGGATCACCAGTAGTTCTTCCTGCTTAGGTGTTCAAGACAAGCTGATATGCTATGGCCGGCCCACTTATGTTGGTCGGAAATGCTATGGCCGGCCAGCACGAGCCTTCATCTGGGCTTCTCTTTTAAGCCCGGTTCTATCTATCTTTGTTCGGAATCTCCATTCGAACCCTTTTGGACTATTTGGTTGGATCCAATCCATCTATAGCTAAGCTCTCACTAGTCAAATCTCTCCGATCAAGTTACCCCTGATATGTGTAACACGATGTAGGATCCGGTCTATTTTAGCAGCGAATTACCGAAGTAATCCGACAATCGTAAGCGGCTTCTAGCAAAGCATTACGACCCCTAATTGGACCGGACTGGATGATCTTTATGATTAGTTCATCGTTATCCTAGTTGACAAATTGATTGCATTGTTACCTTGGTCGAAGGACACTCCTTCAGAAGGACATCTCATTCAGACCGAACGGATATATCCTTCACCTTCGACCAAGATGGCAATACGTACAATTCGTCAGTTAGGATAACGATGACTTTATCTGGAACATCATCTAGTCCGGTCCAACTAAGGATCGTAATGCTTAGCTAGAATCCGCTTACGATCGTCGGATCACTTCAGTAATCCTCGGCTAACATAGACCGGATCCTACTACGGGTTACTATATAAAGGTGAGTGGGCCGGCCAGGGCAAGCCCATAATGGGCTTAAGTGGTCGGCCACACCATATTAGGGTTGAAACCCTAATTCGGGGTCAGAAGGAGTTCTGACAGTTTACCTTTTCTTGGACTCTTATTGAAACCTAATTTGAGTGAGACTCCTATTAGGGTTTCTCTATATAAGGGTCATTAGAGTTCTGAAAAAGGGTTGGATTTTTCTCAAGAAAAAGCAGCTTCTCTCTCACAATATACAGCTAAGTGGAGAGAGAGGGTTTTAGACAAAAAGCTCCCAATCTATCTAATTAGTCAAAAGAAGAATGGTTCTTTTTCTCAACCTTCAATTTAGTTATAGCAGACAACAAAGAAGGGAGATCAAGTTATTTACTCGGGTGTCTCAAGTATAGGAGCGACAATTGAAGCTCTCATCTTCTTCGGGATAAAGTCATTGGAATCTTATTCGGGAAAGCGAATCCAGGTATCCTTCTTTCAGTTTCTAGTTCATTATTAGTTCATGCATGTGATCATGGTTAGCTAGCGTTAAACATATGATGTTTGAGATTCCGCTTAGAACGGTAGTTAGATGATTGTTAGTATTAGATATGTACAAAACCCTACAGACACCGATCGTGAGTCCCTGTCCTTTTGCGCAGTAGAGGATCGACCTTGTAGGACCCTTCCCAAAGGGTGATGTGGCGTGAAAATGCCACATTTAGGTCATTTAACTTTGATGAGTTAGTTCTTTTCGAGTTCTATTTCTAACTATTTATGTGTTTTCATTGCTAGGTAGTTTATTTGGGGCTTGGTGTGTAATTCGGAATAAAGAGAGCGAATTATCACATTTTTTATCTTATGCGACAAAAGGGAAGAAAAGAGCACCAGGGGTATTTTTGTCATT
>BEHA01007724.1:386470-415801 GCA_002897215.1 Eschscholzia californica subsp. californica | reverse complement strand
GGGAAATTTCAGGTGAAATTCATAGGCGAAATTCGAATTACTTGTATAGTAAGTGTTATTAATGGTTATTCTCAAGATTTTAGTTCGAATCTTACAAGAAATTTTTGTTTCTCTATCTAAGATGCTTTGAGTGAGTTTTAATGGAGTTGTTTTCTTTTAACTTGAGGAAACAGGTGAATTAGGGAAGGATTTAGCTAAGATTGATCAAAGAGAGACCATCACAACTCAAATTCATCCCAATCAAGGTAAGAAACCAATGAATTAGATGTTTTGATTTCAAAATTCTTAATTCTAGGGTTTAAGGTTTATGAAATTCGAGGGTTTTGATGATTCATGTTGTTTTAGGATTTATATGAGAGCAACTTTAGAGAGATTATTTGATATAATTTGTCGATCGATCGATCGATTGCCAACTCGAGGGACTGAATTTAGTCTACTGTCCGAGCCTTTCTGGGATTTATATGTTACTTGGACGGACTTTCCCGAAAAACGAGAGTCGTAGCTTAGGATCTTAGCTTTCCATAATGGTATGATACAAGTCGTTCCGATATTGGACGAGAGAGTTACGACTATTTTACTAAACAACGCGCTATTCAGCAAATCTGAAAACGGCCTACTGTTTTTACTGTATTAGATAGTCATAGAAGTTCCAACAGATGTTTGAGTCTTCAGAAATATTGTTGTATGGCTCGTGGCGATTCCATAAAGGTATAGTACGAGTTTATTGGAGTTAGGATGAGGGAAATATGAGCATTCTAACACGCAGCGTACGGTTATTCAAACTGATGCACTGCTGCGTATATTTTGTGGTTTTCGGAGATGTTTTAGTTGGAATTAGAGGATACCACCTTATAGAAAAACATCATAAATGATATAATATTTCTAACCACTGAGGATTTGATCGAAACCGATCAACGATAAGAGAGTTGTGGTTGTTATAGTGCGTAATGTGTTGTTAGGGATATCTATGGTGCTGTTGTGTGTGTGGTAACTTTCGAGGGTGGTTCACTCGGAGTTTGGCGTAGACATTTAGTAACCATATGTTAAGAACATAAGTACCGGTCAAGCGGTGTATGAGTGGGCTGGATTGGATATGTCTATGGAAGTTAGATCGATCGAATCCGGTGATATTCAAAGTCTTCCGAAGTTCGCGAATTTAATTTTATGTTTTAAGTTTTCTTTACATTATTGTTTTGTTGTGCGAAGGTTCTTAGTATAAGAACGTAATGTTTTTATTCGGTTTTGGTTATTCTTCCTTATCCCAGAGTTTGCAAATGAGGAGGAATTGGGTCGTCTTGTAGGTGAGAGGTCTTTTTTTATGCAAGGACTGAGGTAGGGGTTCCGAATCTTTTATCCAGCATGGTTTTATAGATAATGAATATGCTAGATTCTATAGTTATATATATACGCCATTATAACTCGAGTTCAGGTAGCATGAAACTCGATTTATGTGATGAACTAAAATATGCTTGAAATGTTTTGATGGGATATGAGAAATGTTTTCGAACTGATTTTACGATGATTGTGAACTACTGGGGATTTTCTTGTATGTACCCGACTGCGGATTATGTCAACCTACGGGCATGTAGCAATTGAGGGTAGGATGACATGTGGACACGGGTGTGACCCGTGTGAGACCGGTGAGGTGGGCAACACTAGTCATGAGACCTGTGGGAGTAGTGCTTCACTTGCTAGCCATTGGTGCTCGTGCCTCCAGTTCGAGGCTCAGGGACGTACTCCTGACCGCTCGTCTGGGAGGTGACATTGATTGGGAATCCCTCTGCTTTGTGGCGATATGACTCTTGGTTGTTCCACTTCCGTGTTTGGTAAGATAATGAATCGAATGAGAATATGGTTTTGATATACGAACGAAACTGATTTTGAAAGATCGCATTAGATGCATGACAGAGTACCGAAGAGAATGAGGGGTCCTTCCATGATAATTGGGGGACGACTCTCTTATTTGAACTCGGTGATCAAAAACGTATTTAGATACTTAAGGTATATATGTATCATGAGATAAACTCTTCAATGATTGCGGAGTGCCTTAGTGGGAGAGGGGCTTACCGGCTAGGGGTAAGTCTCTTTCTCGAGGAGACGTAGTGCATTGGCTAGTGCCTAAATGGGCTGATACTATCTAACGCACTCTAGGCTCTCCTGAGGAACTCTCCTCTTATTGGGAGCGCACCATGGGTGGGCAGCTAATCACTACTATTGCTTGCTAGATTAATGAAAAAAATGGTTTTGTATATAGTACATATGGTAACTGGTTTGATAACTCGTTTTGTCATGATGTTTACAACTTATTAAATGCACTTTTGAAAACGTGATGGGCTTTTGATTTGTCTTCTACCAGAATAACTCGTGTCGGTGAGTATTCTGACCCCCTACCAGTTGTTAGTGTGCAGGTGATTTGACGTAGCCTCGAGGCGGAGTTGTATTCCAGCCGGTGATTTTGTCTGACGAGGCTAGTGGCGTTGCATAGTTTTCCTTGGTTTTCGTTTATTGGCTTTCCATTATTTTAAAGTTATGTAGTTATTGCAGAACTGAACTCGAATATGTATATATATAACACTTAGAGTTGTTTATAAGTTGTATCGATGTGTAAGAGACTTTTATATTTTGGTATGTGGTTCGGGTTTCGACCCGAAACTGAGTTGAGTTTGTTTAGCTTCCGCTTTAGTTTATTTTTCTTGTATATGTGATGTGACACGAAAATGTCACATTTGGAGAGCCTAACTTAGACCAATTAGTTCTTTTCGAGTGTTATCAATAATATTTTATGTGTTTTTCATGTTAGGTACTTATTTTCGAGTTAAGTGTGTGATTCGGAATAAAATAAGCGAATTATCACTATCTTTTCATGTGCCGAAAATGAGAGAAAAAGACTTCAAGCAAATCAAATGACAAGTATGGTCAATGACGAGTCCAACGGTGAAAACGGTATTCAATTCGGAGTTCGGACGGGGAAGATATGAAAGAAAGAAGTCTGGGGGTATTCTAGTCCTTTGTGAGAATTTGAAGATGTAGAGACAAGGATGGAGGCACTCTCTTGGTTTCTAAATCAAAGCCCAAGAGCCCAAGGAAGAATGACAAAGAAGAGTTATATGGGCACCCTCTCTTTATGGATCCAAGTCAACATAGTGTAAAGAAGTTGACTAAGTCAAGGGACCTTAGGGTTTGAGTAGTAAACACAAGTTAGAGTTTACTAATCATCATCTTCTACCTGGGAAAGGAGGCAACAAGGGAGAGAGAGAAAAGTTGAGGATTTTCTAAGGAGGGTTCTAAGTTCTTGGTGTTTGAGGGTTTTGAAAGAGAGCAAGAGAGAAGAAGGTGAAGGGGGCCGGCCAAGCTTAGGCCGGCCAGCACTAAGGCCGGCAAAAACTTGGCCGGAACAGCAGCTCGGGCTGCACGGGAGGCTACAGCAGCACGGGACAGCAGCTGCTCCGGCATAGGAACAGCACGGGAGCAGTTAGCTCGGGCTGCTGCAAATCTGTGCACGGGACAGCCGGACGCGTCCACGGGAGCTTCCACAGCAGCAATAACGGCCGCACTACAGCAACGCACAACAGCTGCTCCGGCGCGACAGCAGCTTCCGTGGAAGCTTCCCATGCTCGGATCTGCTCGGGATAGCTGCTTCATGGCTTGGGATGTGCGGCTGCCTCTCGGATAAGCTATTTTGGCCGGGAACTCCATGATTGTGGCCGGATCTTGAATCTTCTTTGGCAGGATTTTTTATGCCTTTCCGGCAACTTTCTTGGTTCGAAACCGTACGGCTTTTGCTCCCCATGTCTTGATCTAGCTTCCCATGTGGTTTGATTTGGTTTTGGGTTAGAAATTGTAGAGAGAGAAAGCTAGGATTTAGCTTTAATGGAGGTTGAGTTCTAAATGGAGAAGATGATGGTGGTCGTTATGGGGAACCCATAAATTTGCTAAGGGGAGATCGACTGGAATTAAAGACTAATATTTTTCGACGAACTTAGCCTCGAACCATCATCGAAAAAGGGGGATTCTCTTACCATTTCCTTTCCATTTCTTATTCAATCACCATATTTAGCTAACTTTAGTGTGTCGATTATATGAGATGAAATGTGATGAATTCGTGATTATGTTTAATATGATTTGACGTTTTGATTATAATTGATGTTCATTTATTTCGATTATCATTTTGATCGTATTTTCATGTGTCTTGTCATCTACTTCACATAGTTAGGCGACTAGACGAAGTATTCGATATCGATCGTAGTCTAAGTCATAATTTCATGTGTCTTGTCATGCACTTGACATAGTTAGGCGACTAGACGACACTTTCGATGACTCGGATTAACTGATTTAGACGTTTGTTTGACTAAGTATGATCTCCGGATATACGTAGTACTTAGAGACATCTACTTTAGGAGTCGAATATCGATTGTACCTCGACACATTAAATCGGACTACACATAGTCTTAGGTTTATCATTATGGATTCCCGGTCTTCGACATCTCTCTCACTTATTTGTTGCCCGAATCGAGTCTTACCGTCTCCCGACTCTTGTTTCTTTCGACTCTTCTCTCGAATCTCTCTCGCCCGTTTACTTTGATTGTTTAGTTTAGCTTTACTTGTTATCTTCTTTTACTACTCATTCAATATAAATCCCCATTTATCCTCGTTCCTTTCCTTTTCAGTCTAAGTTAGCATTTGATATCGAGATCGGAGGATAAGACCTTTCTTTATCCAAACTACCTTCCTATCCTCGGATCGATCCCGGCTTTGCCGGATTACTACTTGATACCTCCGCTTGGGTGTGCAACCTTTTCGGGGACATCAAGTTTTTGGCGCCGCTGCCGGGGATAGGTTTAGTAGTTAGGATATCGTTTGTTGTTTTGTTCATTAGTTTAGTATTATTTGCTTCTTAGACGTCTTTATTTTATTTTGTACTTTCTTAATTTCATTTTCTTTTAGGTACCATTACAAGAAAAGAGCCAAAAGTGACATAAAGGCGAAGGAAAAGGAAGGATTCGAGAAGCTTAAGAAGAATGACGAACGAAACGAGAGGAGCATTCGATAGTATCGCATTCTATCTCATCCTTTTTACTTGTGTGTGATTGTTTAGTTCTATAAGTGTTTGTTCCCATTTTTGCGATTGTGTGTTAGTATCCTTGAATATTGTGAGATCATGGCAAGTTGGTCATTTGATGAGAATGACCTTATGCGAACTCTTTCCAACACTAGTCGACCATGTACAAGTCATCAGGACTACTCAAACTTATATAGGAATGGTCCGACTAGTGATAGGAATAGGCGAGTTTAGCCTGACCGACTTAGGATGACCATGGGTGAATATCGACGGATGTATGGAGTTGGTCAGACTCGTCATGAATATGGTTTTAGGGATTATGAGCATGAGGGTAATTAACCCCGTAAGAGTCTTCGAGACTATCGACAAGAATTTAGGATGACAACACCTTCATGTATAGATTTGTCATTTGATGATAACCGTAGTTCTATTAGTATTGATCGACCACGTCGAAGTCTTCGTGACTATCGACAAGCATATATGAACGGTTCACTTAGTGATGACAATTCCCGACTCGATGATTCCACTCAAAGAGTCGAGTCTAGGTATCTAGATGAAGGTAGTGAAGAAAGGACCATGGAGACCATTAGCCCGGTTTGAGCTATTTGTGCGAGCTCAGACCATTTGACCGACTATTGTCCCATGATCCGTGTTCCGCGAGAGTCTTCGTCTAGTTATACTCATGTGCCTTATTACGAGGAGATGTCTGAAGAGACTCTCCAATTAGTTTTGGAGTATCAAACTAGATTCAATTGAGATATAAAAGAGATCACGGAATGGATTCTCAATATTGTTGATAGAATTGAGTCGGAGCCTATCATCGACGAGGAAGGGGTTTGCGCACCCCAAACTCAAGAGGAGACTATGAATGATGGTGAGGGTAATACACCTAACTCTAGTCTTAACTTAAATATCGAAAAAGCTCCAGATAGACCATTTGAGTATGAACTGACCGATGACCCTTATTGCTCACTCTCCCGACCTTCGTCATCTCACCATGATAGGACTACAGTAGACCTTGATGTTCAGGATGAGGGCTTTATGAGCAAGTTTGGGGATGAAACTATTATGAACTTTCCAATTTTTGATACTTGTGAGGAGGCAGTCTTAGATGCCATATTAGGAAGGATTGGTGTTGTAACCAACTTTGAGGCTCCAGATGCCTTTAAAGACGTTGATGACATAGAAGTTAGCGAGATAATGGATAGCTTGTTGGATTATTTACCTAAGGAAACCACGGATCTTGACTTGGTCCCCGAACATATTGTCTTACCCTTAGAGTTTAGTTCGACCTTCCACATGATCTCAGACTCGGTTGTTGACCCCTTCTGGGACACTTCGGACGTCTTCCCTAGCATGTCTAGGGACTTAGTGGATGTTTTCTCCACTAAGCTTGAGTTTGACTTTTTACCTTCGATTGACTTCCTGACCCTTCATTTGTATGTCGATCCTTTTGACGACTTCTTAGTCGTCGCCCCTAGCATTCATGCTTACTTAGTGGACCGTGCATCCACTAAGTTTGGGGATGGCTTCTTTTTTATTTTAGTCTCACGTGCACTTCATGGCTTTCATATTCTTACGAGACTTTTAGCATTTGTATATAGTTTTCTTTGAGTTGACCCCCAAATCTTCCGTCTTTTGCTATATGATCGTTAGCCGATTAAGATGGTGCCTTGATGTTTGTGGGTAACATCTCTGGAAACCCTCCGCGAGACATAACTTGTTCTCTTGTGTGAAAACAAGGGAATCAAAGGCTAATTGCATTGCTCGATGCAATCGTGTATACCCGCGTGGTAGAATTCTATATGGTCATGCTTTTTATGTGGTTCATTCTCATGATATTTGTTGATATTTTAGGAGCAATTCTTACTTGTTTTACTTCGAAGGCGTGGTTTGTTCCAAGTTTGGGGATGGAGTGAGCTTAACATCAATTTGGAACCTCTTTATACATGAGCCTTGGTAGTATCATCTTTATCTCCTTCGGTTATGATAATATCTCTCCACTCTTCTCTTTAAATTGATGTGCCTCTTTATCTTTTGGTGAGTGTATGCTTAGAATATTGAGGACAATGTTAGTTTTAAGTTTGGGGATGCGGGATATGACCATAACCAATGCATGACCATGGGTTTCAAAGACAAAAGGGTTCAAATTAGCAAAAATTTGAAAATTTTTGAACATTTTGAGTAGATTTGCATGTGATTGTAGTGATAGTTTTAAGAATGTTGATGCATATGTGTCGAGTTGATGAGTTTTGTGGTTGCTAATGGTCTTTGCATGAAAGTCGAGTCTTTGAGTGTTTGTGTTATACTATGGGAGTAACATCTTAGTGAAGAAGAAACATCTCTAAGAGACCTAGAGTAGTCACTAGTGGAGACTTAACCCAGTGAGAGCTCAAAGCCTAAATTGTCCTTCAAGTGTACTCTTCCGCGCTAACTCCGAGTAGAATGAAGAGCTACTCAACCTCGTAACTATTAAAAGAGATCATTTGATCTCGTGTGCTCAACTTTCTTAGCCACTAAGAGTGACATTAGGATAGGGAATTAACCTTGCCCTTGGAGTCCATGAAACCCAATAAGAGTGTCAACTAGAGGAAAGCGGATACTCCATCATCATCCATCATCTTATATCCCGAGAATGAAGACATGAGAAGAAAAGAATGAAGAATGTCAAAAGCAAGTATGAAAGGAAAAAAAAAGTCGATTGCACGAATATAGTATTGTGTGAGTTATGTTTGTTTTATGTAATGTTGTGTCCATGTTAGTGATCACACTCACACATACGAGCGAACCATTCTTGAGTGATTTCATATTTGGAGTGTATGTCCGTGAGGCCGAAGTCGAGGCGAAATGCACTAAACTAGGAATCAAGGCGTTGTGGCTTCGGAACATAGATGTTGCTCATTATGGTATAACACTTGCATTTTAGGGTAAGATCATTAGTGAAGGGGCCTTTAGCTTTTACAAAAACTTATTTACTTGATCATTATGTGTTGACATGCTTAAAACCTTACTATATGAATCATGCTTATCTATGATTTTGATGTTGGGCCCTTGTGTATTCGAAACCACGATGTGTGTGGGTGTCATCTATGGAAACCCTCACGAGACGACACTCGTCCTTTAGGGGCAACCTAGGGGTTTAAAGGCTTCTTGCATACGCTAAATGCAACCGGGATGCTTCCGAAAGTGAGTTAGGCTTTTATTTTTTTTTATTTGCTCGAGGACTAGCAAAGATTAAGTTTGGGGATCTTGATGTGATACGAAAATGTCACATTTGGACCAATTAGTTCTTTTCGAGTGTTATCAATAATATTTTATGTGTTTTTCATGTTAGGTACTTATTTTAGAGTTAAGTGTGTGATTCGGAATAAAATGAGCGAATTATCACTATCATTTCATGTGCCGAAAATGCGAGAAAAAGACTTCAAGCAAATCAAATCACAAGTATAGTCAATGACGAGTCCGACAGTGAAAACGGTATTCAATTCGGAGTTCGGACGGGGAAGATATGAAAGAAAGAAGTCCGGGGGTATTCTAGTCCTTTGTGAGAATTTGAAGATGTAGAGACAAGGATGGAGGCACTCTCTTGGTTTCTATATCAAAGCCCAAGAGCCCGAGGAAGAATGACAAAGAAGAATTATATGGGCACCCTATCTTTATGGATCCAAGTCAACATAGTCTAAAGAAGTTGACTAAGTCAAGGGACCTTAGGGTTTGAGTAGTAAATGTAGACGGTGAGAAGTCTACGGGTCGGAAGTCAGAAGGTCGGTAGCTGAAACGTCTTCTGGAATTCCAAACGTCGAGTTCTTGATTGATGGGCACCAGCAACGTGTGAAAGAAACCTGCAAAAGAAGGTGAACAGACACAAACAAACCCGTGAAGGCTTGGGGGGACACCGGGATGGTGCCTGCCAAGGGCCCTCCGACGGTCAAGTCAGCAAAGTATTACAATGGATAATAAATGAAAAGCCGAGGGTATAACCGTTGATGTGTAATCGGAGAGTGGCTAGGCTCGTAGAATGACCGGAGTTCGAATCTACGGGAGTGAAATGATCAGAAGTATGAGAGTAGATGTTACCAGTAGCGTCGAGCAAGAAGAAGGTTGTGATCTCCTCGAAGACGTCTGGAAGCGTCGAGCAGGAAGCGTCGAGCCCGAAGCGTCGAGCAGGAAGCGTCGAGCAAAGATAAGCTTTAACACCCTTGAGGCGTCTAGTAGTGTCCACGACCAGAACCAGGTGAACTTGTATGCAACGTCTCAAGAATAATCGAAGAACAGAGGGCGAGTGGAGAAGAAGAAGTAGTATGGGTTGCTTTGCTCTGTATTCGATGCCTATTTTTCTTCTTGCTGAAGTGAAAGAGCTCCTCTTTATATAGGCGTGAGGAATGATCCGTTGGGAGGAGTAAATGCTGACCGTTACGGAGTAAGTGCATGGCAAGATACTTGAGATATGGTGACGTGTACACTAGCTGTACATGCACAACGGTTGTGCATGTTCTCTGGCAACTACTCTGATTGTGCATGCGCATGGTCTCACATTTATGTGAGACGTTACCATGTTATGCATGTCATTGATGGGGGATAATTGTCTCTGAGGTTACGTTGACCAAGCTTGAGATCTATGTCATTATGGGCATATGTGACATGTCGAGGATCTCATCGTCAAATGATCTTTAACACGTGGTGCATGGAGATCTAGACGTGTCAAGCGCCAGACGTGTGGAGACTCAGGCGTGTGGAGTTCTGTGCACGTGGAGACTCTTTGCACGTGGTTGGGCTGGACACGAGTTTTAGGGTCTAGGCGACGAGGTCCCATTAAGAGACTTCTGTGCTGGGCCCGAGAGTGTTGCGCTGGGCTTGACGTCTTAATGGGCGCTTTTGGTGTCGAGGGCCCTGGTGTGGATTTTGGTCAACACAGTTTGTCCCCCACTCTCTAAGTAAATATTTTATTTTCTTAGAGAGTAGATGCGTATCCGAAGAGGTGGCCTCGTAAGTCGGATAGATCCCGTGTTAGTCGCATGGGCTCAGATAACAATATGGAACTGCTTTGTGCGGGTCAATCAGGAACTTTGCTCGGAGTTTAGCGAATGCGGTGTGGGTCCTCTGTGCGACGAACTGGGATTGAAGACTTCTCCATACTGTTGGGTAGTGTGGAGGGTATTTTTGTGCTGCCGGACAGCTTGGGCGCCACGCTGCCGGACAACGTGGGGGACGTCCCCACGCTTTCTGGCAGCGTGGGGGACCTCTCCTTGTTGTCTGGCAGCGTGGGGGACGTCTCCACGCTGCATGGCCGCGTGGAGGATACGTCCACGCTTTCTGGCAGCGTGGAGGACTTCACTTCGTTGGTGGCACGGGGCCGAACCTCGTTGTCTCATGGCGCGGCGTCGTCCGCGCCGAGTGCATCGTTCGCGCCGAGTGGCATCTGAGCCGATCTCGTCCGGATGCATGGGAGATTGTTTTCTGCTATGGCGTAGAAATTGTACTTGTTAGAGCACGCAGGGTGTCTCCTCTGTTATTCCTTGGCGCAGAAAGTTCTTTGAATTTGGCGACTTGTAAAGTTGCGACATGTGGATGCCCATGAACCCGTTATTTCGTGTTTGTCTTTTCGCTTAATATGTTTGTTGATACTAAGACTTGTAGATCTTGACATGTTTACTACTTTTCTTATGCATGTGAACATGTAAACTTGTAGTACACGTAGGTGCACACGTGAACTTGGAGTACATGTAGGTGTACAAGTAGACTGGTAATGCGCGTACATGTACACGTAGACTTGGAGTACATGTAGGTGTACGCGTAAACTTGGAGTACACGTAAGTGTACGCATACACTTGTAATGCGCGTAGATGTACACGTAGACTTGAAGTACAGGTGGGTGTACGCGTAGACTTGGAGTACACGTAAGTGTATGCGTAGACTTTGTAATGCGCATAGAGGTGTACACATACTCATAAGGAGGATGCGTGTATGATGCCTGGCGTATATCTGTTCATAAATGAGAAAAAATTATTCAACCTTTAAGTAGTATAGAAAATACCTCAAGTTAATGTGGTTCGTCTGTACGTGCTCTTGTTTTGTAAAGAGGGATGGTGTGTTTACTCCACGCGAGTACGGGAATGTTCCGTTCAAATGGCGGGACGCTAGTGAGTGTTGTTTGTATGATCAGTTCGTCTTCACATGTTTCACATGTCCGTCTTCACATGTTTCACATGTCCGTCTTCACATGTTTCACATGTCCGTCTTCACATGTTTCACATGTCCATCTTCACATGTTTCACATGTCCGTCTTCACATGTTTCACACGTTTCACATGTTTCACATGTTCGTCTTCACATGTTCGTCTTCACATGTTTTGTTCCACGTGTTTTGTTTCACATGTTTTGCTCCACGTGTTTTGTTTCACATGTTTTGCTCCACGTGTTTTGTTTCACATGTTTTGTTTCACATGTTTTGTTCCACGTGTTTTGTTTCACATGTTTTGTTCCACGTGTTTTGTTTCACATGTTTTGTTTCACGTGTTTTGTTTCACATGTTTTGCTCCACGTGTTTTGTTTCACATGTTTTGCTCCACGTGTTTTGTTCCACGTGTTTTACTCTGACATCTGCTCTGTGTAATATAGAATTAGCAGACGGGAATTTGCACGGATTTTCTCGTAACGCTCAGATAGTCAGGCTCCAGAATTTCTGGGAGGAGCCCGCATTGAGGAGGAGTTGGAGAAGGTTGGTTTTCGGAGGGACTGAGTCCGCAGGTCCTAGACGTGCACAGGGTACGTGTTCTGCTTTTTGCGTTCATCAGCTTTCTCCATGCGTTTGACTTTTACCTGTTTCCTCCGTGTGTGTAGATGTTTTCTTCAGCTGTTTCCTTTGTTTCTTACAGGTGGAAACATGGCTCCGAGACAGAGTTTGAAGGTACCATCAGCTAAGGAGGTGGCCTCCAAGAAGAAAATTCCAACGAAGAAGTCGAGGGTCAAAACGTCTCCCGAACGTGTGCTCGTTCATCCCCCTACTTCTGGTATTGGGCCCTCTTCCTCGAGAGTTAATACGCATGAGGCAGACTCTGAAGCGATGCATGTGGATTTTTCCTCCTCGATGTCGGTGTTCGAAGATCCATCCTCCCTTCGACGTGTTTCTAGCTCCTTAACTTCAGGTTTGTAGTTCAAAAAGTGTTAGAGCAGACGTCTGCTCCATCATCGGCTTCCCGACTTGTATGTGTTAACGTCCATATTCTTTGTTGTAGGCGATGATGAGTGCGAACTACGCCCAGGAACATATTAGTTAATACTGTGGCAGTAGCTCGAGGCGAGATGATGAAGCAGTACGTTGCAAACGAGCATGAAGGATGGGACCTCGAAGGAGAGATTGAGCGTTATGAGGCCCTGAAGGATGTTGATTACAACTTAGATTCTTGCTCTAACTAGAGATGTCTTTTGAGTCGTGGACTCTATTTCTTTCTTTGCTTGTCTGTTTTATTTCAGTACTACTTTGATAGACTTCGTGAATGGGTGAGTTTTTGCCCCATTCTTTTTAAGTATTCCGACTTGAACTTGGTGAGTCGTTGATTCTCACTTGTTATATTCTGAATGAAGTATTTTGTATGAGCAAACGGGTTGCCTTTTATAAGTCGTGTTGACTTATGTTTTATAGATGTGGAGCATGCCGAATCTGTGCAAGTATTTTGTGCATGTAAAAAGACAAGCAGAAGTAAGAGACTTAGATTTTAAGTGAATTAATACCTCAGGAAATTCTTTATTGATACATGTGAAAATTTCGTGCGTTAGTACGAGTACAAGACAATCGGGTTGTCGTATGTAACCCTTTTACAAGAAGGGTAGCAACCGGGTTGCCGAGTACATGTAAAACAGATGAGCAATCGGGTTGCTAAGTACATGTAAAGAAAATGAGCAATCGGGTTGCCACTTTGTCGATGCTTGCGAATGTAGACAGACAAACGGATTGTCTTGTAGTTGAGTTTGTTGTACATTCACACTTGGTTTGTGTTGTCTTTTCATGCGTTTTTATTGGTTCTTCATCTGTTGCTTCTTCATATGTCTTACGTGCAATGTTGCTTCTTCACATGTCTGTATGTGCATTTTATTTCTTCTTCAACTGTTGCTTCTTCATATGTCTTTACGTGCATTTTATTGTTTCTTCGTTCATGCTTGTTTTTTCCCACATCTCTTTGTCCTGTGAAAATACATCATGAGTGTGCTCCCCCCAGCCTAAGTGTAGTACTGGACTTTCTGCTGGACTTAGGTTGTGTTAACCTTCGGCGAGAGGTGTCTTCGATTTCCTGTGGGGGAAGAAACAAGTGGTCAATGGCGTAGCCATTGACCCTCCGACGCTCAAGTTAGTCAAGTACTAAAAGAGAAGCGAAAGATGGAACATTTGAGTTTAGAGTGCGAAAACTACTTCCCATTTCCTCTCGACATGTTCTTGTGAGCGTGAAACGTGTACTGGTGTGAAGATGTTTTTACCTGCACAATTTTCGTTGAGGGGCTATAGTCGGTGGAAATCCCACCGACTCTCCGATGCCTAAGTCAGTACATGTACAAGTAGGAGAGAAAACAAAGAAGTAACAATAGAGTTTAGAAATGATACAGTTTGAGATGCACGGCATTCCAACTGTTGTTTATGTCACGTCCATCTTGTGCTTGAATTTTATACGCGCCTTGTCCTACCACTTTAGTGATCTGATACGGGCCTTCCCAAGTGGGTGCAAGTTTTCCAGCGCCGCTTTCTTTGGTGTTCTGGAACACCTTTCGAAGTACCCAATCTCCTACCTTAAACGTTCGAGCTCGTATGTTTCTGTTGTAATGACGTGCTACTTTCTGTTGGTAAGCTGCATTTCTAATGGCTGCCATATCACGAATTTCATCGAGCGTGTCGAGATTGTGATTGAGTTGTTGCTTGTTACTTTCTTCTTCTGTCCATTGGTAACGGGTAGAAGGAAGTCCTGCTTCTGCTGGTATGACGGCTTCTGAGCCATAAGCGAGTGAGAAAGGAGTTTCTCCTGTTGGAGTTCGAACGGTGGTTCTGTACGCCCATAAGACTCCTGGTAGTTCATCTGCCCAGGCGCCTTTGGCTTTCTTCAATCGTTTCTTTATTGTGTTCATGATTGTTTTGTTGGAAGATTCACCTTGTCCATTTGCTTGGGGGTATCTCGGAGTTGAGAAGTTTAGTTTGATCCCCCATTCTTTGCAAAACTCTTGAAAGTCGAAACTAGTGAATTGCGAACCGTTGTCGGTCACAATTTCTTTTGGAACGCCAAACCTGCAAATGACATTCTTCCAAATAAAACTTTTTACCTCTCTATCTCGAACTTGGTGGAATCCTTCTGCTTCAATCCATTTGGTGAAGTAGTCCGTCACAACTAACATGTATACCCGTTGTCCAGGTGCTGTTGGAAGTTTTCCTACTATGTCCATCCCCCATTTCATGAATGGCCAAGGAGATAGTATTGAGTTGAGACGTTCTGGGGGGAGATGAGATGTGGGTGCGAAGCGCTGACAACTATCACACTTTTTTACGAAGTCAATGCAATCTGACCTTATAGTTGGCCAATAGTACCCGGCAGTGAGTACTCTAGTTGTTAGACTGCGTCCTCCGGAGTGATTCCCACATTTTCCTGCATGTAATTCAGTGAGGACGTACCTGGCTTCTTGTGGGGTGATACATTTGAGATAAGGTCCTGAGTATGACCTCTTGAGTAGTTGTCCATCTAGGATGGTGTATCGGGCAGCTTTAGCACGAATCTTTCTCGCTTCTCCTTTGTCTTCTGGTAACTCGTCATTTTCCAAGTATCGAATCAAGGGATTCATCCAGCTATCGATTTGATCCGCAGCGGCTACCTCTGAAGTAGGATTTTTCCACACTGCTGGCCACTCGAACAAAACTAGAGGAATATTTTGAGTTACCTTTGTTTGAATTGAAGAACCGAGGTTAGCGAGCGCATCAGCGTGTCCATTCTCTAGACGAGGTATCTGTGTTATGTTCATTTCTCTGAAAGAAGTTTGTAACTCCTTTACGTGAGCAAGGTATGCAGTCATCTTGGCGTCACGTGCTTGATAAGTTCCCTGTAACTGGTTGACAATGAGTTGGGAGTCTGACTTAACGTCTAATCTCTGGATTCCCATTTCTTTCGCAAGTGTAAGTCCAGCTATAAGTGCCTCGTACTCAGCTTCATTGTTTGTTGCTTTGAATGCACAACGGATAGCTCGTTGTATTAGATCTCCTTCGGGAGAAGTCAGAGCTATCCCCAACCCTACACCGTTCATGTTGCTTGAACCATCTACTGATAGGTTCCACTTCTGTTCGCTTTTGTCGGTTAAGCACAACAACTCTTTCTCTACCTGCATTAGTATGTTAGGTGAAAAGTCGACAAGGAAATCAGCTAATACCTGTGATTTGATGGCGGTCCTTGGTTGGTATGAAATGTCATACTCACTCAGCTCCACTGCCCACTTGGTGAGACGTCCAGAAAGTTCAGGTTTGTGGAGGACATTCTTTAGAAGAAATGTCGTAACGACCACTATTGAGTGACACTGGAAATAAGGTCTGAGTTTACGAGCAGCAGTTACCAGTGCAAGGGCAAGCTTTTCTAACCGGCTGTATCGGGTCTCTGCGTCTAGAAGTGATTTGCTCACGTAGTAGACTGGAAGTTGTTTTTTATCTTCTTCCCGTACCAGCACAGCGCTTACTGCTGTTTCTGCAACTGCCAAATAAATGTAAAGTTTCTCACCTTCTTTGGGTTTTGAGAGTAGAGGTGGAGAAGTCAGGTACGCTTTAAGTTGCTGAAGTGCATCTTCGCATGCTGGCATCCACTCGAAGTTTTTTGACTTGCGTAGGGTGGCGAAGAAAAGGTAAGCACTTTTCAGAAGATTTCGATATGAAGCGACTGAGCGCGGCGACTCTCCCTGCTAATTTCTGCACGTCTTTTATGCAAGTGGGAGATGGAATGTTCTTGACTGCTTGTATTTGTTCTGGGTTGGCTTCGATTCCTCTTTGTGTCACCATGTAACCTAAGAATTTTCCTGAGGAAACACCAAATGAACATTTAGCAGGGTTTAGTTTCATGTTATACCTTTTGAGGACGTCGAAGGCTTGGCGAAGGTGATCGAGATGTTGTTCCACTTCCAATGACTTAACCAACATGTCGTCTATATACACTTCCATCGTATCCCCTACCATTTCAGCGAACATTCGGTTGACGAGCCTCTGGTAAGTGGCTCCTGCGTTCTTCAAGCCGAAGGGCATTACTTTGTAGCAAAAGATGCCTCTTTCTGTCACAAAGGCAGTTTTCTCTTGATCATCAGGATGCATCAAGATCTGATTGTACCCGGAGAAGGCATCCATGAAGCTGAGGAGTTCGTGTCCAGATGTAGCGTCGACTAGCATGTCAATATGTGGTAATGGGAAGGAGTCTTTTGGACACGCCTTGTTGAGGTCGGTAAAATCGATACACACTCTCCACTTGCCATTCTTCTTTTTTACCACTACTACATTCGCAAGCCAGTCGGGGTAGTGGACCTCACGAACTGAGCCGATGTCGATCAACTTCTGAATTTCTTCGTTGATTACTTTGTTTCTTTCTGGAGCAAACTTTCTTCTCTTTTGCTTGACCGGGGGATAGCTCTGATCAACCTGTAATTTATGAACGACAACTTGTGGATCAATACCTGTCATGTCAGCGTGTGACCATGCGAAGCAGTCATGGTGAAGCGTGAGGAATTCTACTAGCTTTTCTCTGAGCGTAGGATTTAGTCTTGAACCGATTTGTACTTTATGATCTGTTAGCTCTGGGTGAATCTGTACTTCATCCAACTCCTCCATAGTTGGCTTGTCTGGGTCACTATGGAGTAGTTGTTCTGTCTGTAATTGCTATAAGGGAGCTTTGGGCGTCTTCAAGGTGTTTTTGTAGCAGTTTCGAGACGTGCTCTGTTCGCCTTTGACTTCACGTACCCCCCACGGAGTAGGGAACCTTATAACTTGGTGGAAGGTTGATGGAACTGCCCTCATGTTGTGGATCCAAGGACGTCCAAGTATGATGTTGTAGGCAGAGGGACTGTCGAGTACTACGAAGGTTGTACTCATGTTGATTCCACCTGCAAAAACAGGTAAAGAAATTTCGCCGAGCGTGTACTTTTGCTCGCCGCTGAAACCGATGAGAATGGTGGGTCGGCGACATATACTCGTTTCTTCCAGTCCCATTCCTCGCAATGCATGTAAAAACAACACGTTAGTAGATGAACCATTGTCGACAAGTATCCTTTTAACAAGAACATTAGAAATAGTAAGTGAGATAACGAGAGCGTCATGATGAGGGTTGACGAGCCCTGATGCTTCACTGTCTGGGAAGCTGAGAACTTGGTCGGTGAAGACAGGTGAAGATGTTCTAGATGAGTGAGCGTCTGGATTGGCCGCTACACGTGCACTTCTTTTGGCGGCTGAATGACTGACTCCGCTTACTTCTGATCCTCCTGTGATAACTAAACATGTTTTTGTTGGAGTTGGTTCCTCTGGTTCCTTTGGATGAACATCTCTTTGGGCTATAGTATTTTTCCCTTTATCTGTCAATAGGTCAGTGAGGTGACCTCTCTTCAAGAGTTCAACTACTTCTAGTCGAAGGGCTATGCAATCAGCGGTCATGTGTCCGTGGTCAGCGTGGAACTCACACCACTTGGTATTGTCTCTCTTATCACTAAGAGTTTTTGTCTTGGCTGGCCATCTTACTACATTGCCCATTCCTTTCATTACAGCGACTACTTCGACAGGTTCAATGTTGAGATTGTATTCTGGAATTTTGGAGCGAACAGGCGCTTGATTCTTCTCACTTGGACGCCCAGAGGGAGTGCTGAATGGTTTCCTGTTCTCTCGGGACAAGGGTCCTCTGGATGTTGGATATGGTTCTGCATGCCGACGATCGGTCCTTCTGTCGGACTGTCTAGAACGTCGATCGCTGTTTCTTCCTTCATACGAGTATGACCTGTTTCGGTGGGCTTCGTCTTCCTCCCAACGAATTTCCACCCACGCCCTTGCTAACACGTCTTCCATTGTAGTGCAGTTGAACTTTGTGAGTTCTTTGTAAAGCTCTCCATCTGGTAGAAGACCTTTTCTAAAGGCGTCTACAGCAGTTTCCTGGTTACAATAAGGGATAGATACTTTCTCCCTGTTAAATCTTCCCACGTAGTCACGTAGTGGTTCTCCTCTTCTTTGGTGGACTCGGTACAAGTCACCAGAAAGTTTTTCCAACTTTTTGCTGCTGGCGAATTGTTCGACAAAGGTGTCCGTCAACTGGGCAAATGATGCAATCGAGTTATTTGGGAGGTTTGTGTACCACTGCAATGCTGGTCCGATGAGACTAGACCCAAAACTTTTGCACATGCAGGCTTCACGCAGGTCTCTTGGAATAGCTGCTGTGAACATCCTCTGTTTGTAAGAGGCAATGTGGTCATCTGGGTCAGACATACCATCATACATCTTCATGTTCGGGAAAGAAAACTTCTTTGGCATCTCCACCAACGCGATAGCATCGACAAAGGGCGAGTCGGCGTAACTGTGAGGAAGACTCTTTTTTAAAGGAGTGGGCATTCCTGGAATACGTGTAATCAGTGCTTCCATCTCTGCCAATTTCTTTGCCATTGCCTGTTCTAGAGGAGTACCTGTAAACGCAAACGGAAGCGAATCAGAAGATACATTAACTTGAGTTGATCCGTTTGCAATAGGATACATAGTGGGTAAAGTATATGGGAGAGAAGAGTAAAAGGGTGTAGTAGTTGGAAGAGTTTGATGCGTGTGCTGGGAGACACGTAATGGTGTGACAGGAGTAGCGGTAGGGACTGTAGTTGATCCTCCAACTGTTATAGGAACTTCTTGACTCGAGGGGCCTGCTCCCTCTGTACTTGTAGGAAGTGGTCTGGCATTTCTCGAGGTATGAATTCTGGAACCTCCTGGAGTCGTCATAAAAAGTTCAGTAATTTTTTCCTGGAGTAATTGGTTCTCTGCTCTAACCAACAGGTTCTCTTCTTCCAACGCTTTGAAGCGTTCAGAGTTCTCTCGTACTTGAGCGGTAAGTGCAGCAAGTTGAGCAGCAACGTCAAGAGGAGCAGATGTCATGTTCTCTTCCATTTGGCTGATTGTCTTCGTTGTTAGTTGCTGAGGCCCCACGGTGGGCGCCAAACTGTAGACGGTGAGAAGTCTACGGGTCGGAAGTCAGAAGGTCGGTAGCTGAAACTTCTTCTGGAATTCCAAACGTCGAGTTCTTGATTGATGGGCACCAGCAACGTGTGAAAGAAACCTGCAAAAGAAGGTGAACAGACACAAACAAACCCGTGAAGGCTTGGGGGGACACCGGGATGGTGCCTGCCAAGGGCCCTCCGAAGGTCAAGTCAGCAAAGTATTACAATGGATAATAAATGAAAAGCCGAGGGTATAACCGTTGATGTGTAATCGGAGAGTGGCTAGGCTCGTAGAATGACCGGAGTTCGAATCTACGGGAGTGAAATGATCAGAAGTATGAGAGTAGATGTTACTAGTAGCGTTGAGCAAGAAGAAGGTTGTGATCTCCTCGAAGACGTCTGGAAGCGTCGACCAGGAAGCGTCTATTCGCTATCCTGATGTCACTCCTAGTGGCTAAGGAAGTTGAGCTCATGAGATCGTCTAAGCTCTATTGAAAGTTGCGAAGTTGAGTAGCTCTTCATTCTACTCGGAGTTAGCGCGGAAGAGTACACTCAAAGGCAATAAAAAGGCTCAGATATCTCACATGGGTTTAAGTCTCCACTAATGACTATTTTAGGTCACTTAGAAGTGTTCCTTCTTCCTTAAGATGATACTCACATGATAAAACACCAACACCAAAGGACTCAACATTCATGAAAAGACTAAGAGCATGCATAAGATTTATCGAGAAAGACACACATGCATCAACATACTTAAGATAATCACTAGAATCATACCAAATCTACCCAAAAAATTTCAAATTTGGTCGAATTTGTTGAACTCTCTTGTCTTTTGAAATCTAAGTTCATGATGTCATGCGACCAAAAGTCGTATCCCCATCTCCAAACTTAAAACTACATTGTCCTCAATGTTCTAAGCATATACTCACCAAAATATAAGAGGTACAATAAGTTAAAGAGAATAGTGGAAGGATGTTACCATAGCCGACGGAGATAAAAATTTATACTACCAAGACTTGTGTATTCGAGTTCCAAGTTGATGATAAGCCCATCGCCATCCCCAAACTTGGAACGAACCACGTCCCAAAAGTATACAAAGTGAGAAACATGCCTAACACATCAATATAAAACATAAGAATGAGGCATAAGCATGACCACATAAAAATGACCACTCACGCAGGATCACTCGATTGCATCGAACCATGCAATTAGTCATTGATTCTCTTGCTTGCACAAGAGCACGAGTTAGGTCTCGTGGAGGGTTTCCAAAATGATACCCACAAACATCAAACCCATCTCATTAGACCAACCAATAATATAACAAAAGACGAAATATTTGGGGGTCTACCCATACGAAAGTTTTAACTGGTAAGAACCGTCTCACAATAATGTAAAGGTATGGGTTTATACGTGAGATGGCAAAAAATAAGAGGTAATCCCCAAACTTGGATGACGACAAGGCAACAAAGTTTGACATAATAACAGGGAGGACATGCATTTCACTAAAGGGATCTACGTATGTATGAGATATTGGTTTAGATGTCGAACTAAAACTTAAGGATATGTCCATACGGCTCGGGACTAAGTCAGAAGTTTCCTTAAGTGAAGGTTCAACCAATCGTTTAAACATTATTCTCGTCTCGATATCATACGTGTCCTTAGAGAAATCTATAGCTCCGCTCAAGAGGGCATCCACATCTAGTCCATCTTTATTAGCTACAAAGGTCTCAGGTAACAAACTAGTCATGTCGTTATGGTTTTTCTGAGCACTAGTAGTATTGTCCCTCTTAACTATCAATGCAAGCATATTCATATCACGAGTAGGGAACAATTGTTTATGAAAAGTGGAATGAGGTTCATCAACTAGTTCAAACTCAGATTTCGACTTTAAAATCTCGTTATGTCCATCTCCTCTCTCGGAATTTGTAAGATCCTCGGGTATGTCTACCTTCATAGGAGTATCCAATCTAATCATTTCATCACTTCCAATAATGAAGTTGGACTTAACATTAGCACTAGGTGTATTACCCTCACCTATACCCTTGAGATCTGTTGGAGTTTGGGGTTGTGAAACCCTTTTCTCGATGTCTTTTAATTTTTCCTCCATCTCTTTAAGGGCGTGCAAGGTGTTTTGGCTAATCTGAGTTTCTGCCTCATAAAATGATTTCGAAACATTTTCAAGATTCCTCTCATGATGAGACACATAAGTGAAACCGAATAAGGGCTCTTGAAGATTCTCATACTCATTTGTAAAAACATCACTCCTCGAACCTACGTGCTTCATATGAGTGTCTACGACATTTGTGCATCCTAGTGAGAAATCTCGACAAGGAGAAATAGTAGGGCATTCACCCGATAAGTGTTCTCGACTTGCACAAATGCTACAGACACTATCAATCACCAAATCACCATCATGCATATCTATAAATTCTTTCCGAGCCATGTAGGCAATTTTATCTTCTACTTCCCCGTTCTCCTTTAAAAAGCATATGCCTCCTTTTGAGTAATGGTTTCCTTCGGCTATATCTCCGTCACTCTTAACGGGTGTGTCCCAATCTTGGACTTTCTCCGCTAAGAGGTCGAGATACTCCCAAGCCTCATTAGGACTTTTACTCATAAACTCTCCGTTGCACATCACTTCCACGAAGTGTTTCATTTTGGAGGTCAAGCCATCGTAAAAGAACCCGATGACCCTCCATATTTCATAGTTATGATGTGGACATGCGAGAAGGAGGTCTTTAAATCTCTTCCAACACCCAAGGAAAGTCTCCTCTTTGTGTTGCTCAAAATTCATAATTTCTCTTCTTAAGGTGTTGGTTCGATGGATTGGGAAAAACTTTTTCAAAAACGCCCTAGTCATCTCGTCCCAACTTCTTATAGTCCTAGGCCTTAGAGAATGAAACCATATCTTCGACTTTTCTTTTAATGATAATGGAAATAGTTTGAGCTTAGCGACTTCCTCAAGTACTCCATTGATTGGGAGTATCGAGCAAATCTCATTGAACTCTCTCAAATGAAAATATGGGTCTTCATTCTCTAGGCCTCGGAATATAGGAAGTAATGGAATAATCTCAGGGTCTATGTCTAAATCACACTCATTACTCGGAAATATGATGCATGAAGGTATGCTAGCCATATTAGGTTCAAGGTAGTCTCTAAGACTTCTAAGTGGTCGATGAACCTTATACCCATCATTCCAACTATCATTCCCATAAATATCCATTGAAGCACAATTAAAGCAAAATGCAAGCAATCACAAGTGTTCAATTCAACTACTACTATCAATAATAGACAAGATAAAAATGCACTTAAGCCGCTCAAATAGGTAAAGGTTAGGGAATGATACTAGAGGTGGCGTTTGTTACCACAATTGGATCCTTTTCCCTTTTCTTGTCTCTACCTTTTTATCCCCAAACTTGTTAACTTTCGTCCTTTAAAGCTCCTTGGATGAGTACCTCAAAGAAAACAAGAATTAAAAAGAAGCTTAGAAAAACAAAGAAAATAAACGTCCAAGTAAGCAAATAACACTAATGTAATGAACAAAACACGTAGACGATATCTAAACTACTAAACCTATCCCCGGCAGCGGCGCCAAAAACTTGATGCACCCGAAAAGGTTGCAAACCCAAGCGGAGGTATCAAGTAGTAATCCGGCAAAGCCGGGATCGATCCAAGGATAGGAATGTATCTTGGATATCGAATGGTCTTATTCATCAGTTTAGATATCAAAGGCTTACTTAGACAAAAGCGGAAATAAACGAAGATAATGTGAGGTTTATAATCGAATAAGCAATAAGAAAATAAAGTAAGTAAAACAAACTAAAATATCAATGTAAGAGGGCGAGAGAGATTTGAGAGAAGAGTTCGGAGGAACAAGAGTCGGGAACAACAAGTGAGAGAAGTGTCGAGGTCCGAGAATCCGATGTGGTGAACCTACAACTATGTACGGTCTAATCGAATGGATTGATACAAACCTAGTCTCGATTCCTAAGGTGGATGTTCATAAGCACTACGTATGTCCGGAGATAATACTTAGTCAAATAAACTTCCTAAACGAATAAAACCGAATCATCGATCACATTGCCTAATTGATTAACTATGCGAAGTACTTGATAAGACACATGAAAAACGATTGAAACAAGTAATCAAAATAAGAGAACATCAATTTATTATCAAACACATTAAATTATCATATAAATAATCACGAATTCATCACATTTTTCCCATATTCGACGCACGAATTAACTAGTCATGGTGAATGAACAATAAATGACAAGAAGACGATGAGAAAAAAAAACCCTTTCTTCGATGAGGCGTGAAGGCTAAGATCGTCGGCAAAATGTGAGTCTTCAAGGTTCAGCCGCTCTCCCCTCAGCAAAAGTCAGAGTTCCCTTTAGTGGTGCTAAAATGAGTGCCCCAAACAGAAATCAGGATACCCTTTAGCAAAGTGTCATCTTTTTCCTCATGTTGAGAAATCCACCATGAAAGCATCTTCAAGCTTTCTCACACTAAGATTTCAACATCAAACAACATCAAACCTAAGGAGTAACAAGGCAAAAGGATCCCAACCAAAAACCTAGGGTTCCGGCCAAAGAAATGGCCGGATAACTACAACCAAATCCGGGCAAGCAAGCTTCAAGATCCGGCGAGTAATACTGCTGTCCCGAGCTGAGTTGGTGAAAACCGAGCAATCCTATGGCATCCCATGCTTTTCTTAGTCTCAGCCGAGCCTTTAAACAACACCCGAGCTGCCTCCTGTAGATTCCGGCCAGACCCGCGTGCTGCTGCTGTTGCCATGCTATCTTGCCGTCCCTGCAGCAGTCCCGAGCTGCTGCTCGTATTGCAGCTCGGGCTGCTGCTCGGCCGGCCAAGCTAGGCCGGCCTAGTGTACTGGTCGGCCTATGCTTGGCCGGCCCTCCTCCTTCTTCTTTCTCTCTTTCTAGCCCTCAACCCAAAACCAAGCTTCAAGAACTAAAAACCCTAGAACCCCTTTCTCTCTCTCTTGCTTGGTGAAGAAGATGATGAATATTGTCCCCTCTTTGATTTCTTTTTTTTTCACTTGTGTATACACAACCCTAGACTTGACTTAGTCAAACTTGACTAAGTCATAGGCCATTTTGACTTGGACCAAAAAGGTGCCCATAGAATCTCTATTATTCTCTTCCTCTTTGGGCTCTTGGGTTGGGCTTCTTTCTAAAGCAAGGGAGTGCCTTTATCGAATCGTTGTTTCAAGACCGAACCTCGGCATCTTTCCTTCACAACTTCTCCGTCCGAACTCCGAATCGACTTCCGTTTTCACCGTCGGACTCGTCATTGACTTCACTTGTTGTTTGACTTCTGATTTTGACCAAAATGACCAAAATACCCCTGGTGCTCTTTTCTTCCTTTTTGCCGCATAAGATGAAAATGTGATAATTCACTCTCTTTATTCCGAATTACACGCCAACCCCCAAATAAACTACCTAGCAATAAAAACACATAAATAATTAGAAATAAAACTCGAAAAGAACTAACTAATCAAAGTTAAGTGACCTAAATGTGACATTTTCACGCCACATCAGCGTCGAGCAGGAAGCGTCGAGCAAAGATAAGCTTTAACACCCTTGAGGCGTCTAGTAGTGTCCACGACCAGAACCAGGTGAACTTGTATGCAACGTCTCAAGAATAATCGAAGAACAGAGGGCGAGTGGAGAAGAAGAAGTAGTATGGGTTGCTTTGCTCTGTATTCGATGCCTCTTTTTCTTCTTGCTGAAGTGAAAGAGCTCCTCTTTATATAGGCGTGAGGAATGATCCGTTGGGAGGAGTAAATGCTGACCGTTACGGAGTAAGTGCATGGCAAGATACCTGAGATATGGTGACGTGTACACTAGCTGTACATGCACAACGGTTGTGCATGTTCTCTGGCAACTACTCTGATTGTGCATGCGCATGGTCTCACATTTATGTGAGACGTTACCATGTTATGCATGTCATTGATGGGGGATAATTGTCTCTGAGGTTACGTTGACCAAGCTTGAGATCTATGTCATTATGGGCATATGTGACATGTCGAGGATCTCATCGTCAAATGATCTTTAACACGTGGTGCATGGAGATCTAGACGTGTCAAGCGCCAGACGTGTGGAGACTCAGGCGTGTGGAGTTCTGTGCACGTGGAGACTCTTTGCACGTGGTTGGGCTGGACACGAGTTTTAGGGTCTAGGCGACGAGGTCCCATTAAGAGACTTCTGGGCTGGGCCCGAGAGTGTTGCGCTGGGCTTGACGTCTTAATGGGCGTTTTTGGTGTCGAGGGCCCTGGTGTGGATTTTGGTCAACACAGTAAACACAAGTTAGAGTTTACTATTCATCATCTTCTACCTGGGAAAGGAGGCAACAAGGGAGAGATAGAAAAGTTGAGAATTTTCTAAGGAGGATTCTAAGTTCTTGGTGTTTGAGGGTTTTGAAAGAGAGCAAGAGAGAAGAAGGTGAAGGGGGTCGGCGAAGCTTAGGCCGGCCAGCACTAAGGCCGGCCAAAGCTTGGCCAGAACAGCAGCTCGGGCTGCACGGGAGGCTACAGCAGCACGGGACAGTAGCTGCTCCGGCATAGGAACATCACGCGAGCAGCAAGGTTAGCTCGGGCTGCTGCTAATTTGTGCACGGGACAGCCGGACGCGTCCACGGGAGCTTCCACAGCAGCAATGGAGGTCGCACTACAGCAACGCACAGCAGCTGCTCCGGCGCGACAGCAGCTTCCTTGGAAGCTTCCCATGCTCGGATCTGCTCGGGATAGCTGCTTCATGGCTTGGGATGTGCAGCTGCGGCTCAGATAAGCTATTTTGGCCGGGAACTCCATGATTTTGGCCGGATCTTGAAGCTTCTTTGGCCGGATTTTTTATGCCTTTCCGGCCACTTTCTTGGTTGGAAACCTTAGGGGGCTTTTGCTCCCCATGTCTTGATCTAGCTTCCCATGTGGTTTGATTTGGTTTTGGGTTAGAAATTGTAGAGAGAGAAAGCTAGGGTTTAGCTTTAATGGAGGTTGAGTTCTAAATGGAGAAGATGATGGTGGTCGCTATGGGGAACCCAGAAATTTGCTAAGGGGAGATCGGCTGGAATTAAAGACTTATATTTTCGGACGAACTTAGCCTCGAACCATCATCGAAATAGGGGGATTCTCTCACCATTTCCTTTCCATTTCTTATTCAATCACCATATTTAGCTAACTTTAGTGTGTCGATTATATGAGATGAAATGTGATGAATTCGTTATTATATTTAATATGATTTGACGTTTTGATTATAATTGATGTTCATTTATTTCGATTATCGTTTTGATCGTATTTTCATGTGTCTTTTCATGCACTTCACATAGTTAGGCGACTAGACGAAGTATTCGATATCGATCCTAGTCTAAGTCATAATTTCATGTGTCTTGTCATGCATTTCACATAGTTAGGCGACTAGACGACACTTTCGATGACTCGGGATTAACCGATTTAGACGTTTGTTTGACTAAGTATGATCTCCGAATATACGTAGTACTTAGAGACATCTACTTTAGGAGTCGAATATCGATTGTACCTCGACACATTAAATCGGACTACACATAGTCGTAGGTTTATCATTATGGATTCCCGGTCTTCGACACCTCTCTCACTTATTTGTTGCCCGAATCGAGTCTTACCGTCTCCCGACTCTTGTTTCCTTCGACTATTCTCTCGAATCTCTCTCGCCCGTTTACTTTGATTGTTTAGTTTAGCTATACTTGTTTTCTTCTTTTGCTACTCATTCAATATAAATCCCCATTTATCCTTGTTCCTTTCCTTTTTAGTCTAAGTTAGCATTTGATATGTAGATCGGAGGATAAGACCCTTCGTTATCCAAACTACCTTCCTATCCTTGGATCGATCTCGGCTTTGTCGGATTACTACTTGATACCTCCGCTTGGGTGTGCAACCTTTTCGGGTGCATCAATATGCGAATGTATGGTTTGGATGACAGGTTTTACAGGTACGACCGGTTCGATTTACAGAGGAGACTCTGCCGGATTTTTGTCTCGTCTGTGAATTACCGGGGCAGGGTCGTGTCTATTTTCGGACACGGGGCGTCACAGTCGTGGTGAGGTCGGTCTCGTTCAGGGGTGTGTACTGTAAATAAAGTGGGAAGCTTTTAGGGGTCTGACCTTGTATCCCCTAGATATAATCACGTGGGTGAGTAAAAAAGATCTGACCTTTCGGAGATATAAAGTAGGCAAACCCTTGATAAAGTAGGCAAACTTTGATAAAGTAGGCAATGTCCCTTAATAAACTAGGCGACCTCGGTAGACAAACCCTTGATAAAGCAGACCCTTGGTAAGTTCCTATACTTGAACTTTCGGGGGGAAAGTTTATACTTGTTTCCTCAAGGTGAGGTCCAGTGTTTGTACTTTTAATGTAAGATAAAATGAGTGCTTGCTTCCTCCAAATATCAGACTGTGATGGTTTGTTGTTGTTTGTCACCTGGCGGTGATTTATCGTTTGTCACCTGGCGGTGAGTTATCGTCTTCAATGTGGTAACGCATGGAGCTGTCACCATAAATAGGATATCGTAACCCCTTACCGGGTATATTCGGAATATTCTCATATTCACTAACAGTAACGTCTCCTCAACAGACATACGGAGAGAGGAACGTACCCTCAACGGATATATGGAGGGAGGTCTGCCGAGGAGGCGACGACCGACCTCTTTATTCAGGGTTGGGTTTTCGTGAGTGCTTGCGCATTTTACTAGTGCTTCGGGTGTCCGAAGGTAGATGAGTCGGGCCCGTTTTCCATTTAGTTCATGGGCTTGATAACCCCGTAGGCCCATTGATCATGGGGTTTTAGGGGCACTCTTGATGACGAATTTTGACCCGTACAGCTTACATCAAAGTAAACTCATTTGATCTCAAAGCAAAATAAATTTTGCTATGACAAACTCGGTTAATGTCAAAGCAAAATATTTTTTTTGTCGTGGCAAGAATAAAAATGACCAAGCAAAATATATTTTGTCTATTGTCCTTTAATTTGAGGACTTTTTAGGTCTCCTATATGTAAAAAAATTCATATTTCTACTTGAACAAAATACGGAATGAGAAACGGAAAACCAATTTCAACTACAACAAATTACGTTTTACCTAAACCGAATATTATTTCGTACAAGTTGCAATTGTATGTGCTTACAGAATTACTTATATTCCAAATAAAACACATATTGCCACCAAAAGACCCACCTTATGACGATCCATAAAAATGAGTGGTCGTTACAAAATCTATATTTTGCTCCAAATAAATAAATTATCAGTTGAAAGTAACTTATTTTATCACTATAGTTGTATGTTTTGACTTCTTTTCCGGAGCGAGTTTCTTCAAGGTGTTCTTCGTTTACCATGGGTTGAATCTAGTAGGAGTTGCCTCCATATTCTTTCGTTTCATGTGTGAGGAACCAAATTCAACTACAAGAAAATCTAATATAATAAAACAATCAGTTAGTTACTCAGGGTATAAGTCTGGCCGTCCATTCTTTCTGTGGGTTTTGCATCTGACGGATGAAAATATCCTAAAATTTATACGTTTTAAATGTTTGAGTAATTAGGGACCCCTGCAAAGTTTATTTTAGTCATTTATCAATCAAATCCTTTTTTATTTCCCACTTTCTCTCCTTCCAACCGTATAGGTTTCTCCAAATTTCCTCCAATCTACGTGATATCTTGAGTTGCCTAATCTAATGGTTAAGATACGTTTAGATAAACAGTTAAAATCGACCCATTAAACTCTTTAACTTCCCACGTATTTGTTTTGTTTCATTAGTTTTCTTTTGTATTTCTCTCTCCTAGCTTCATTCTCTCACGTTACTTTTCAGTTTCCATAACGACATTTCATGTCAAGTATTTAAGGCAATTTTTCTCTCAGTACAACTGCATTAATATAGCATTAACTGTGTGAAATTTGTAGTCATTCTCTTTTCTCTCATTAACAAAAAAAAAAATTACCCACTTTATATACTTACTCTAATCTTCAAGATATTGTTTTGGTTCACTAATTTTCTTTTGTATTTCTCTAATTCACCCCTCTTACAGAAATACTCTCCAAAATAAATTGTGTATTAA
>BEHA01007724.1:361656-381266 GCA_002897215.1 Eschscholzia californica subsp. californica | reverse complement strand
TTTTTTTTTTTTTTGTTAAGAGTGACACTCACATGATTGCTAATACATAAAATGCTTTAAAAAAATCCCCTTCGGATGAACAGTGCAAGCTCCCAATTCTGTCATGCAGTCATGGTAATTTTCACCTAAAAAGAAATGAGGAATAATTCTGAAATTTGAAAATGATGGACGATAATATTCGAAATATTGTGTGTTAATCTGCAGGATGATGAAATGAATAATAAAGATTGAAAACAAAAAATGAAACATATTGTGTGTTAATTTGCAGGATGATGAAAATTGCAGGCTAAAGTAGTGGTGTAGACGATGGTCTTGACGACATATGGAGGGAGATGAGTACATCATGAAACTAATATGTTGAAACACCACCTGAAAAATCAAAAATTGTATATATTCAACTGCAGGATGATGAAATAAGTGAGTTGTGGTGTACATGATGGACTCGATGACATATGAAGAGATACGAGTACATCACCAAAATGTATCTATGTATATTTTATCATGTTTAGTATCTTTAAATAATTTAAAATTATTCTTGTTGAACAAAGTGTAATATAAGAGGAAGTAGACGAATGTGATCACTCCTTCACGCTAAGATGATACCGGGAAAGAATATGATTCAAATCATGCTAGCGGTACTGATGACATTTGGAGACTAATGAATGCATCATTAGAATAATTCCGTCTAGATGATCAATACTCCTTCATTCGATTCTCGCTCCTTGCTCAAACCTGCAAAAAGTTCGGAAACCGATCTGACGCTCAGATTGCTCTTTGAAGTAAAAGAATGAATATTGGTCGATCCGTTTGGATGGTTGAGTGTGTTAGACTTACTCAGCTTACCTTGAAGAAGGTGATGTGATGCCCTTTTATAGGCCGAATTACGGGTTTCCTTTTAGGGTTTATCTCGTATCTAGGATAAATAGAAGTTCCTAAGTTTAAGGATCCTTCGTAGATATCCTGCCGAGGTGATAGATCTTCTAGAAGATGTTTCCTCCTTTCAGGCTCTTGAAGTCCATGCTTGTTTAAATACTACTAGATGAAACCACTAACCAAAAGATAAATCAAATCCAACCATTATACCAGTGAATCCCAAGCAATCAATACCATCTTCACGCCAAAAGCATTCTCGAGACGACGCACATCAAAGAGTTTGGGCAAATTCCTTTCAAGAAGCTTCGCCAACTTGGAATCAGTGCTTGATAATCTTATCAACCGAACCGCCGCAAATAGAAAGTGATTAAGAAATAGTAACGTCTGTTTATGGGAGTGGATGCGATGAACCTTTGTTTATGAAAGTTACCATTAACGTAGGAGGAATAGTTGCAGTCATTAAAATAAAACCCTTCAATCAACCGAACCATGTTTTTCCTCAATGAATATCGAATTTGAGATGTCGAATCGTTCAAGAATTGCTGGAGATGCCCTCCTTCTAGCGCCAAATGTTGATGCCGAAAAATGGCCTTCCGTCATATCAGCATGAAACAAGGACTTGATGCATGACATCGTCCGTTATGATGGATATTCTGTCTAGATGATCGATACTGCTTCCTTTGATTCCCGCTCCTTGCTCCTAGAAACTTGGGGGAAAACCTGCAAAAAGTTCAGAAACCGCTCTGACGCTCAAATTGCTCTTTGAAGTAAAAGAACGAATATTGATCGATCCTTTTGGGGGGTTGAGTGTGTTAGATTTACTCAGCTTATCTTGAAGAAGGTGATGTGATGCCCTTTTATAGGCCAAATTAGGGGTTTCCCTTTAGGGTTTATCTCGATTCCAGGATAAATAGAAGTTCCTATGTCTAAGGATCCTTCGTAGATATCCTAGCGAGGTTATAGATGTTCTAGGAAATGTTTCCTCTTTTGAGGCTCTTGAAGTCCAAGTTTGTTTAAACACTTAAAATCTGTAACCAACAGGGATCTTTTAGGGAGATTCCAGGATTGAGTCGGTAAGCCTGTGACACGTTCCTGCCTCCCCAGTTTAGGGTGTGAGATAGTGACCTAACTTTCGCGGACCCCCCCTCATTCCTTTAAAAATTCCAGGGCTGATCCGATCGTGCTGTAGATGATACAGGGTTGGAATCCTATTAGATGTTCCTGGCCGACCTCCCAGTTCTGGGCGTAGGTGGCGGAGTGTTCGAGGTTTTGGTGTCCTGCTGTCTTAAGCCGGGTTGACCTGTTGGATTTCTGGTCTATTCTTGACTTCTTGACGTTAGTCAACGTCTGGACATTTTGTGCATCATCAGTGACGATAAAAGGTGAGATCCTCTATGATGGCAATATGATAACACCAGATGGCATTTCGGGTCTTCTCACTGAGGGGAGGTGGTTCATGATGCCGCTTGGAGTTCGATCTCTGGAAGGAAGGTGATGTGAGTGGTAGAGAATTCTTTCCTCAGTTTGATCTTGATGATGCACAAAATGTTAAATCGTTGACTAACGTCAATAAGTCAAGAATAGACCAGAAGTCCAATGGGTCAACCTGGCTTAAGGCAACAGGACTACTGGACCCGCAACGCTCCGCCACCTACACCTAGAACTAGGGGTGTACTCGAACCGAGCCTATAACGAGCTGCTCGAGCTTGGCTCGACAATTACTCGTGCTCGACTTGAAAATTAACGAGCCCGAGCTTAATTCGAGCCAAAAATCATGCTCGTTTATATAAACGAGCCGAGCTTGATCATTCTTAAGTGTATCACGAGCTAGTCGTGAACAGCTCGTCTAGTACATAATTATGATATGTATTGAAACTTGTACAGTTGTACATGGAATACAGACCATCATCAACAATTAATTGTGTCTATACAATTACTAAAGCATCCAGAGATTAAACTGAAGGGGGTTCAAAGTAACTTGTTCATCTTCTTCATTTGCTCCATCGAAGAAAAGTATGTGTTATTCTCTTTTTGTGTAAGCTGCAACATCAAAAAGTAAGTGAATCCTAAAAAAGCTAAGTCTTCTTTTAGAAACAGATATTCTTTTAATCCTCATTCATTTTTATTTTTATTATAAGTAATTGAATTTGCTCCATCGAAGAAAAGTCAGTGTTATTCTCCTTATTTGCAAGGTGCAAAATCAAAGAAAAGTAAGTGAGTCCTAAAAAAGGTAAGTCTTCTTTCAGAAACAAATATTCTTTTAATCTTCATTCTTTTTTATTTTGGTTATAAGTAATTGAGTGGAAGAAAGTCTGATGACATCTAAGTGTTTGTTTAAATGTCTAAGTGAATTTTTGAATGTTTGATGTTAAATCTACCACTTTAGCAAGATATGTGAATATATTTTTCTGCCTAATACTTAGTAATCGTGCATATTAATTTCGTTTATAAGCAAAATAATCTTGAATTTGTAATGTCTCTGTTACTTCAAGGGGGTAATTTCTAACTATGATTAGTATCTATAGTATTATTCTAATTATATATTTGTTAGTCCTTTTTTTTGATGAAATATATTTGTTAGTCCTTAGTAATTTAGTATTCATTTTATAAGTTTCACACATACATAATGGATGGTGAGTAATATAATAAGTATTTATTTTAACATCAGGTAGTGAATTAAGTTCAAGCTTCTTCAAGTGATGCCATGGTTGATGAGACTTGTAATGGAAATCATGGAATCCTTGAGGGTAATTCAGGAGTTAGCGCTATGGCTGGTAATGCAACACAACCAACAGAGGAAACCATCAATGTGTCCAATGTTGGAACCGAGGGAAATATTGGAGCGAATGAAAAAGAAGATATATTTCAAAAAAAGAAGAGAAAGAAGACATCATCTGTGTGGACTGAGTTCACTGAGATTGAAAAATCAGGAATAAAAAAGCTGAAATGTAACCATTGTCAAATTCTTATAGCGGCTAATAAGTTGGGGTGCACTACTACTATGCAAAGGCATTTAAAAACTTGCCCAAGACGGATGCAAATTCTTCAAAAGCAGCAATTGCTGAACTTTCCAACTGAAACATCAAACGGCGTGGATGCATCTTTGGTGAGTGCTCTAACAGACGGGAAATATGATCATTCGAAAATGAGAAAGGCAGCTGCTAATTGGATACTAATGCACGAGCATCCTTTTTTAGTCTTTGAAGAAGAGGGCTTCAATATATTAATGAGATGTGGTAATCCTCAATGGGAGAAAATTAGTCGAAACCAAATAAAAAATGATTGTGTTGCAACATATGAGTTGGAGAAGAAGAAGTTGAGAAATATGTTAAGCAAGGTTGGTCGAATTAGTTTAACAAAAGACTTGTGGAAGTCAAAAAATCAGAAGATTGAATATATGGTTATCACCGGAAACTTCATTGATTCCGAGTGGAAGTTACAGAAAAGGGTTCTTAACTTTGTGCACATTCCTCCTCCACGACGTGGCGTACACATTGCTGCTGCCATATTCAAGTGTTTAAAAGAATGGGGTATTGAGAACAAAGTATACTGCATATCTGTTGATAACGCTTCGGCCAATGATGTAGCAATCAAGAACTTGGCAGAAACATTCTCGAAGATCCAAAAGTTACCTTGCCGTGGAAAATTGTTCCATGTGCGCTGTTGTGCGCATATCTTGAATCTTATGGTTCAAGATGGAATTTCTCAAATTCAAAAAATTATTGAGAAGGTTCGTGACACTATTGTATTTATTAACCAAAGTGAAGCAAGATTACAGAGTTTTGCAGAAATTGTGCAACAATGTCCTTTACCATCGAGGAAACTTATTCTTGATTGTAAAACTCGCTGGAATTCTACTTATGATATGCTGGCATGTGCATTAAAATTCAGGGAAGCATTTCCACTATATGCAGAAGCGAAGACATCGTATGATTGTTGCCCAACACCGGAAGAGTGGGATAGGGTGCAGAAAGTTTGCGAAATTTTAGAACCATTTAGCACAATTACTAATATCATTTCAGGAAGTGACTATCCTACTTCTAATTTGTTTCTTGGTGAAGTTTACAGGGTAAAAATGGTGTTGGACAGAAATACAAATGACGAGAATGTGTTCATTCGGGACATGGTCGCGAAGATGAAGCTTAAATTTGACAAGTATTGGGGTGAATGTAATTTATTTAAGGCCATAGCTAGTGTTCTGGACCCAAGGTATAAGATGAGAATGATAGAATTTTGCTTCCCTAAAATTTACCCTTATAATGTAAGCGAACAAATTGCAAACGTCCGTGAGGCTTTGAATGAGCTTTATTCACATTACGTGGAGATGCATAAGGATGAAAATACAAGTCAAAGTGTAGGAACTAGCTCAACAATAGCCAACATAAGTAGCGTTTCTGACGCTAGTGACTGGGATACTAGTTGGAATGAATTTAACAACTATATGAGTGTTGAAACTATCCAAGCAGAGAAATCTGATTTAGAAGTTTATTTAGAAGAGTGTTGTTTTGTTTATAATGGGGAACCATCCGCCTTCAGTGCCTTGGAGTGGTGGAAGGTAAACCAATTGAAGTATCGCACATTGTCAAGAATAGCTTTAGATGTTTTGGCAATTCCTATCAGCACTGTGGCTTCCGAATCTACTTTTAGTGCTGGAAGTAGGGTAATTAGCACTTACCGTGCTTCATTAGCTGCAGATACTGTGCAGACTTTGCTTTGTGGTGGGGATTGGGTGCGTAATCTTTATGGCCTCAAGAAGAAGAGCAAAGTAAGTGTCTAATTAATAAAAACAGTACTTTTGCGTTCAAGATACGGCAATGAATGTTTAACATATCTTTTATAAATAATTGCAGACGGAAAAGACAATAACTGTGGTGAATTTGCCTATTACCGATAGTAAAAAGTAGTGATCGTTTCGGGTATGAATGGTTCAATTGCTCTTCCTACTTGGTTTTGAATTTTTTTATATTGTTCAATAGCTCATCCTACTTGACATAAAACATTTTATTCCATGTATATGTCAGAATACTAATATTGTTGTTTCTTGTGTAGGTATTTTTGGATAATTTTGGCATTGGCAATGACAACTAGCAAATAGAGGGACTGACGACATTTTCGCAACATACAATTGATTATGATATTTTTTTAATGAACAATTGGTTATCATTTATATTGACGAAACAAATATTAAGAAATTTAAAGTGAACATCTTTACTTTTTTTGGTTGTGTTCGTTAACAATTATTGTTGTATGTGACAAATGATCGGACGTTGTTTTGATTTGAGTACTTTAATAAACGAGCTTGAAACGATCCGGGCTCGAGCTCTTTCAAACTTATACGAGTCTAGCTCGAGCAAGTCGAGAATTACTCAAACGAGCTCGAGCTCGAGCTCGACAGTCAAATACACGAACCGAGCTTCAACATCTTACTACTCGTCTCGGCTCGACTCGAGTACACCCCTACCTAGAACAAGGAGGTCGATTAGGATCAGCTAAGGAGCTCCAACCTTGCTTCACCCAAAACACAATCAGGTCAGCCCTGGGATTCTTCAAAGGAGTAAGGGGGTCCACGTAAGCTAGGTCGATGCCTTACGCCCTAAACTGGAAGGCAGAAGCGCGTCACAGGCATACCGACTTAGTCTCAAATCTTCATAAAGATCTCAGTCGGTTAAAGATCCTAAGTGTTTAAGCATACTTGGAATTCAAGAGTCTCAAAGGAGGCTATCACATCGACAGAATATGTATGAAGTGTCCTTGAACATAGGAACTTCTATTTATCCTAGATACGAGATAAACCAAAAGGAAAATCCTAACTACATGTAGTAAGAAACTTCCCTAACGGTGGATCACAACCGCCTCATCTACGCCGTCTAGTCACAGTCGGTCCACTTCATTCTATAAAAGGGCATCGCATCGCCTTCTGCAAGGCACGTTGAGAAACATTCAATACATTCCAAAAGAGGTCCAGTCAACTGTAAAGAGCAATCTGACTGTCTTGAGCGTCGAAGCGTATTCCGAACCCTTTGCAGGATTCCTCTCAGGTTTCCAAGGAGCTAGGAGCAAGGAGCGGGAGCAGGAAGAAGGAAAATCAATCAACCTGACGGAATATCCATTCATAACAGACTCTGTCATGCACCAAGTCTCGATTTCTTGCTGATCACCTTCTTAAGGCCGGATGAAGTAGGTGGTCCTTTAGAGTCAATTCCCTGCAGTTTGGGTTCCTCCTTTCCTCTCTTTTGTTCTTGTTTCTTCCCTTCCTTGTCTTCGTTCTTTCTTTTCTTCTGTTTAGTTGATCTATGTGGGGATGGTCGAATCCCTTCCCTTTTGTAATTTCTTGTCCAATCGTATATAATTTGATGTCCTTTATTGTAATTTCTTCTATAATAAACTTTCTTGAGAACGAATAAGAGATGTGGTAGTTGCTCTTAATTACTGTCTTGATTGTTTTGTCTATTGAGGCCCCTTCGTCTATCTATGTAGAGGTTCGTTGGTTTCAACTTTGGTTTTCTACTTCATTACGACCATTTGGGGGCAGTGTCGATTCGTTCCGGCTTCCTTACGGCCTAACCTTATAAATACTACCTGAATGAAATAGGATAATTCCATCTTTCTTTATGGCTTGTCTAATGGTTCGAGGAACTCTTTCTAGAGGTGGTATTGGGTGGGATTGTACGTGACCCTTGATGGTCCTGACTTCTTCATCTGACATTTCTGTATAGACGCCAAAGGTGAAGGTTTTATCCGGGTTCTTCGCTTTGGAAGTTTAACTGTTTTCGAGAATTTAGAGATAATTCTTTTTGCCGATCCTTTCTGCCCACTTGTCTTCACTTTGAGGGGTATTTGAGTGACCTTCGACCAGTGGTTTTTAAGGTGACAGGGTCTCTGGTTCGTCAGAGAGGAGACCGTCGGCTCTTGGCTGTGGTAGTTGGCGTGTCAGTGGACTTATTTAATGCTCTGCCTGTTATTTCTTCTCCTCCTTTGTCTTCTTCCTCTTCAAACATGTAAACATTTGATGATTGTAGTGAGCAGTTTCCTTTAACAATCTTTGTGCTCTTATTTCTTTGTGTTTTACTTCCCACGTGACTTTTCGAATGTATTAATTTTTGGTTTGTTCCTGAACATAACTTCAAAACAAAAGAATGATTTGTTCTTGTTAGGATAACCCTAGGCTTAGTAATGCGATTTTCTTAACTTACTACGTCTGGTATGAATGTGTTTTCCTGCAAAACAAGCACTTAATCATACCAACTTTTATTAATGCTCATGTCCTAACTTACTATCCTTCGAGATGGCTGTTGATTTCCTGTAAAGCAAAAGCTTAGTCAGACCTGTTTAGTCGAACCTAACTGAGATTTCTGTGTCGTTTATTGATGATGTTGCAAGAGCCGTATTTTGGAGGTTCGGGTAAGGCACCCCCTTGATCCCTGGTTATAGCTTTCGCTATCAGGGCTGATTTGTTTGCTTGAGCAAAACTAGTTTAGACTAGGACTTCTCCTTTACCCTTGGTCTTAGCTTAGGCTACTAGGGCCGGTTGTTGGCTTAAGCACAACTAGTTTGGACTAGGACTTCTCCTTCACCCCTGGTCGTACCTTGGGCTACCAAGGCCGATTGTTTGCTTGAGCATAATTAGTTTGGACTAGGACTTCTCCTTCTCCTTCGCCACTGGTTGTAACTTGGGCTACCAGGGTCGGGCGTTGGCTTGGGCACAACTAGTTTAGACTAGGACTTCTCCTTCGCCCCTGGTCGTAGCTTACGCTACAAGGGTCGGTCGTTGGCTTGAGCACAACTAGTTTAGACTAGGACTTTCCTTCACCCCTGGTTGTAGCTTGTGTTACTAGGGTCGGTCATTGGCTCCAACACAACTAGTTTGTGCTGATGTCGAAAAATGGTTTTCCGTTAATCAGTCAGAGAATCGAGACTTGATGCATGATACCGTCTTTTATGAATGGATATTCCGTTTGGATGATTGATACTCCTTCCTCCAGCTCTTGCCCTTGCTCCTTATTCCTTAGAAACCTGTGGGGAAGCCTGCAAAGGGTTTGGAAACCGCTCTGAGCTCAAGACAGCCAGATGTTCTTTGCAGTTAAAAGATTGAGTATTAATTAATCTTTCGCGAACAATTGAGTTTATGTGACTTATTCAGCTTACCTTGAAGAAGGTGATGTGATGCCCTTTTATAGGCTGATTTGGACCGACTGTGCTAGACGGTGTAGATGAGGCGGTTGTGATCCACCAATTAGGAATTAAGCTACTGTTCGTAGTTAGGGTTTCCCTTTCAGTTTATCTCGTATCTAGGATAATTAAAAGTTCCTATGTTTAAGGATACTTCGTAGATATCATCCCGAGTTGACAAATCTTCTAGGAGATGTTTCCTCATTTGAGACTGTTGAGGCCCAAGTTGCATAAACACTTAGGGATCTTTAACCGACTGGGAACTTTAGGAAGATTCAGGATTAAGTCAGTATGCGTGCAGCGCGCTTTTGCCTTCCCAGTTTAGGGTGTAAGGCATCGACTGATGATGCACAAAATGTCCAGAAGTTGACAGCCGTGAAGAAGTCAAGAATAGACTAGAAGTCAAACGGGGCAATCCTGCTTAAGGAAACAGGATTGCTAGACCTTGAACGCTCCGCCACCTATGCCTAAAACTGGGAGGTCGGCCAGGATCAGCTAGGGGTTCCAGGCCTATTTCGTCTATAACATGATCATATCAGCCCTGAAATCTCAAATGGAATGAGGGGGGTCCAAGTACGCTAGGTCGATGCCTCACGCCCAAAACTAGGGAGGCAGAAACGCGGCAACCCTACCGACTCGATCCCGGAATCTTCCTAAAAGATCTCAGTCGGCTAAAGGTCTTAGTGTTTAAGCAAGCTTGGACTCCAAGAGTCTCAAAGGAGAAAATATCTCCCCGAAGATCTACCCCTCGGTAGGATATCAATGAAGTATCCTTGAACATGGGAAAGTCTTGTTATCCTAGATACGAGATAAAATCTAATGGGAAACCCTAACTACGAACAGGAGGAAACTTCCCTAATGGTAAATAGCAACCACCTCACCTACGCCGCCTATCACAGTCGGCCTAATTCAGCCTTTAAAAGGGCCCCCATTGTCGTCCACAAGACACGATCACTTCACTGAGTAACTCATACTCGCCCCCAAAAGGTTCAATCAATATTCAATCTTTAACTGCAAAGAGCAATCTGACTGTCTTGAGCATCAGAGCGATTTCCAAACCCTTTGCAGTTTTTTCCCCCTTGGTTTCAAGGAACAAGGAGCAGGAGCGAGGAATAGGAAGAAATCATCTATCGACCAAACAGAACATTCGGTTATAACGGACGCTGTCATGCTTCAAGTCCCGGTTTCTTGCTGATTTAACGGAAAGCCATTTTTTGACATCAGCCATTTTTTTGTCACTCCTTCAAAAGGACATCTCCTTCAGACCGAACGGATATATCCTCCAGTCTCCCACTTGTCCTTAGATTAAGTGCAATGCTTGATCCCATGTCTCTTCGCATCTCATCTGATACGTCATACCATTCAGACTTTCTTGATCTGGAAAATAATTGACTTAGCGAATGATTAACTCTAATCTATTCGAGTGTGGCCACACATTTTCAGTTGCTTCTTCTCAAGTGGCCCGGAGATACTTATCCTAATCTGGTTAGGAGGGCATAGTCCATTCTTTTACTCCCACTTAACTCCATGTCTATCATGTCATTCCAGGCAATTCCGCTTTTATAACCTCCTTTTACGGCACGGCGGTTGGCGGTACCAAAGTTTTGACATTCCTTACATAAGATGAGTGGAGCACTCATGTTTCAAGGAACCTTTTCAATCTTGCCTAAGAGACTTCATGACGTATTTCATTACTCATTGAACAACTCTCTTGTTGGGTTATCTAGTGTATATTCCCAATCATACACCCATGTAATTGACTAGAACTCCCAGTTCTTATAGCCCATGAAATTGCGCTATCGGTCAATCTCAAACGCTAGTCTTCTTGAGTCGTAGTTGTCCACTTCAACGACCTGGACTAGGGACATTTTATGATGAATATATTCTAAGTTCACTTAGTAGGGTTTCATTTACCAGATCACATATCTGATAAGCCTCCTTAGAATGCTTCATCATATTTGGACTGTCGTTTAAATACTAAACTATTATTTAATCGATGAAATAACTAATTTATTTCACTTATTGGATGTAGGTAATAAGTTACATAAAACTCTTTTATTAATCTAATTACAGACTAAATCCATTCTCCGATGCGCTTTATACCAATGCCCATCGTATGACTCTCATGTTTGGGTTGAGGTAGTGGTTTAGTTAAACGATCTGCTATATTTTGATCCGCTTGAACTTTGCAAATGACCACATCTTTGCGCTCCGTGATCTCCCTTATCACGTTGTATTTCCTTTGGACGTGTTTGGATTTCTGGTGTGATCTTGGTTCCTTAGCTTGGGAAATAGCCCCATTGTTGTCACAATATAAAGTTAATCCGTTTTGAACGGTAGGAACGACACCAAGTTCCGTGATGAACTTCTTTATCCAAACTCCTTCCTTGGCTGCTTCTGAAGCGGCTAAGTATTTTGCTTCTGTGGTAGAGTCTGCTACCGTGCTCTGTTTTGAGCTCTTCCAACTCACTGCTCCTCCGTTTAGACAATAGACATAACCCGACTGGGATCGGAAATCGTCTCTGTCTGTTTGGAAGCTCGCATCCACATGACCTTCCACGGTTAGTTCTTCTTTTCTTCCATACACCAGGAAGTGATCCTTTGTTCTTCTCAAGTACTTCAGGATATTCGTGGCTGCGGTCCAGTGTGCTTCACCTGGATTAGATTGGTAACGACTATACATGCTTAAAGCATATGAGACGTCTGGGTGAGTACAGATCATGGCGTACATGATAGATCCTATACCCGAGGCATAAGGGACCTTATTCATGTGTGCTTGCTCATCTAGGTCTTTGGGACTTTGAGTCTTGCTAAGCACGGTACCATGTGTCATGGGTAGAAATCCTCTCTTAGAGTCTTTCATTTGGAATCTTCCAAGAATCTTATCTATATAAGTTTCTTGACTGAGTCCAATCATCCTTTTTGATCCATCTCTATAGATCTTGATGCCCAATATATGCTCTGCATCTCCCAGGTCTTTCATTGAGAAACACTTCCTTAACCATTCCTTAACGAATTCTGACGTCGGAACGTTGTTTCCAATGAGCAGTATGTCATCTACATACAAGAGTAAGAAAACTAGGTCGCTCCCACTAACCTTCTTGTATACACAAGATTCTTCTTCGTTCTTCAGAAAACCAAACTCTTTGATTCTCTCGTCGAACCGAAGATTTCGGCTCCTGCTTGCCTGCTTCAATCCATGGGGGTGGTCGCCTCCTTCAATTTAGAAATAACTTTTATAACTTTAAGCAAAATCTTTCTAGGGTTCTAAACCCTAAACTCTTTCCAAGTTTCTTCTTTTCTTCATCTTATTTTTCAAAGCTATGTTTTCTTCTAATCACTAAACCCTAAACACATAGGAGAACAACCTAATATGTTTAGAAGTGAATATGTTTTAGGGTTTCAAAATTAATTGATTTTTAGGGTTTATAATGTGTTTATCTTGGGGAGGATTAATGGAGGAAAAAACTTGCTTTAGACATCCCATGGAAGATGTATTAAGAACTTCAAAATATTTCTAACGCTTTTGAACCTGCTCTTTTTTCTGCTGTGGGTTTTCTGGTTCATAACCATAGGGGTGGTCGCCTTCTGGCCGTCATGATCAGGGCTTCGGTGGATATTGGCGGTCCTTCGCCCTCTTCTTCTTCTTCTTCAGGCGAATAGGAGCTTGTCGACGAACTATATTTTCCTATTTTCTTAGACATGTAATTAAAAGTTAATATAATTAGCCCTATACTAGTATGCCTTAAGCTTACTATTTCCTTCTGCAAAATAAAACCCGAATTAGCCTTGCGTAAAAAGTTTCGAATAGTGTTAGAGTTCTTAGCTCTGCCTCCGGTTGTTTATTCCAGAGCTGTCTTTGCATAACTAGTTTCACCAGGACTCCTCCTTAGACCTCTGGTCGTGGCTTTCGCTACTAGAGCCTACACCGCCGGCTGAGCTCAGCTAGTTTAGCTAGGACTTCTCCTTAGGCCTCTGGTCGTGGCTTCCGCTACCAGAGCTGGTTTCGCCAGCTTGAGCTTGGCTAGTTTTGCTATGACTTCTCCTTATACTTCTGGTCGTGGCTTTCGCTACCAGAGCTGGTTTCATTGGCTTGAGCGCAATTAGTTTTGTTAGGACTTCTCCTTATACCTCTGGTCGTGGCTTTCGCTACCAGAGCTGGTTTTGCCAGCTTGAGCTTTAGTTTCGCTAGGACTTCTCCTTAAACCTCTGGTCGTGGCTTTTGCTATCAGAGCTGGTTTCGCCAGCTTGAGCTTGGCTAGTTTAACTAGGACTTCTCCTTAAATCTCTGGTCGTAGCTTGGGCTACCAAAGTTAGTTACGTCGGTGCGAGCACGACTAGTTTTCGTCGGGACTCCTTCCGTGCCCCTGGTCGTGGCTTTAGCTACCAGGGCTGTCTTCCTCATTTAAGCATGAATAGTTTCGCAAGGACTTATCCTTATACCCCCGGTCACCTTCATCGGGGCGGTAGTTTAACTAGGACTTCTCCTTGGGGATCCACAGGGACCACGTTCCACTCGAGTAAAGGGTTGAGTTTAGCTAGGACTCCTCCTTGTGAGGCCTCGGGTCGCAGCCGTAGCTACCCGAGCTACCTCCTTTGCCGGCTTGAGCCGATCAGTGTAACTAGGACTTCTCCTTGGGACCTTGGTGAGGGGTCGGTTTTTACTCGAGAAAAGTTCAGTTTAACTAGGACTGCTCCTTAGGGCCCTCGGTTGTCGCCGTAGCTACAGAGACTATCCTGTCCCTAATCGTGGCTTTCGCTTAGCAGGGCTGTTTAAATTAGGGCCCTTAGTCGCTGCTTTCACCTACCAAGGCTGCCTTTAGGTCCCCTGGTCGTGGCTTTCGCTGTCAGGGCTACCTGCTCGATTCAGAGCGAGATAAGTTTTATCGAGGACTCCTCCTTTTATAGCGTTTTATGCTAAAAAATATTTTTATTTTAAAAGGTAAAATATGTAGCCTAATGGCTTTATCCAAAAGGGAAAGATAATAGGGGTAGTGATGACCTTAATTTTTCAGCTCTGCATATCTGCCGTCGGGTCACCGTAGAACACTTTGTCTCCTCCGACGGTGACTGGATTCACTTTTTCTTGCTCGCAGCCCTGGGCGGAGATGAGATAACATTCCCGGGCCATTTTCTGGTCTCCCCTGACCGTTTTGATGAGATTCGTTCCCGGGTTTGGGAACTTCATCATAAGATGGTTCATGGAAACTATTGCTCCTGACTCCCTCAGGAAGTTTCTGCCCAATATGATGTTATAGGCGTACATAATATCGACGATTGCGAAGTTTAGCATTATCGCCTTTGCTAATTCTCCTTCGTCGATCAACACTGACAGGGTTCCTATTCCGTCTGTTTCGACCTGATTTTCTCCGAATCCTGTCAAACATGATTTGTAAGATTTGAGATGGCGTTCGCTTACCCCGACTTTTGGAAGCACGTTCGACTCATGACCTGCGTGGAGCTCCCTGTATCGACTAGGATGCGTCCTATCCTCCAGTTGGCAACTACAACCGTTATCACCAACGGATCTGCATGTGGAGTTATTACCCCCACCAGATCGTCATCTGTAAAGACAATGGGTGGAGTTTCCACGACAGGCTCGATTAGGAAGACCGGCTGGTTTTTGCTTCGTTGGCGTATCTGCGTTGCTCGCCTTTAGTTGCTCCTCCGAGGGTAGGCCCTCCGGCTATGGTATTGATATTCCCCATTACTCCGATGGGCCCCTCTGGGCTTTTGTTTGTTTTTCTAGAAATGGAGCCCTGCACATTGATTTCAGATCCCGATCCGATTCTTGCCCTGTTTACTGGCTTTTTGTTTCGGTATTCGTAGTGTCGTTGTTCTTTATGGATGTATTTATCCTGTTCTCCTTTTCTTACCATCTCCTCAATCAGATTCTTGAGGTGCCTACAGTCGTCTGTCTTGGGTTTGGGCAGTTCAACCTTTCCTTTCGCTATCAGTACCTGCAAGATCTCCTCCCTTCCTTTAATTAGGGGGTGTACGTCGCGAAGTCAGCCCTGGACCTCCTGCCTCGTTCTCGTTCCGTAGGTAGCCTGACTTCGTCCCTTTCTCTTTTTCGGGGGCGTTCACTTTCGTAAGGAATATTGGCCACCTCCTTCATCCGTGAATAATTCTCCTCTGCTCTAAAAACTGTTGCAACCTTTCTATCAGATCTGCGAGGCTACCCGGCTTTCTCCCCGAGATATCCTTGATTACGTCATCCTGTCTGAGACCTCTCTGCAAGGCGACAAAAGCGACGTTTGATTCCAAGTCGGGAACCTGAACCATAAGGTTGCGAAATCTCTGCTAGTAGCTCGCTAGCATTTCACTTTTTCCTTGTACCACGTTGAACAGCTCTTCGGTCCCTCTCTTCATACTGGTGTTTCCTCGGAAAGCTTCGCAGAAAGCTTGGGCAAGCCGGTCAAAAGACTTTATTGACCCCAGGGCTAGCGCTTGATACCATGCTTGAGCTGGCCCTTTTAGGATGGTGGTGAATACCACACACCATATGTTTCGATTGGTCGTACATAAATTCATCCTCGCAACATAATTGTTGATGAATACTCCCGGGTCTTCCACGCCGTCTTACTGTTCCAGCGTGGGGCACTTGAAGTTTACCGGTTTCTCGGATTCCAGTATTTCCCGGCAGAGGGGTGGCTGTCGAATTACCGTCCTTCCCCAGAGATTGTCCTTCTCTTTTTCTCTTGTTAATTCCGCAACTTGGTGTATGAGCAACTCACAGAGGGTGGGGTCGTCCACATACCCCTCGCCTATCTAGCATTCTTGGGGGTATAAGGTTTGTCTGGGTTTTGCACGCCTTGTTCCCTCAAGATACTCTCGAAACGCATCTTGTCGCCTGGTTGCAGGGTTAGGGTTTCGGGTGTGTAGGTGTCGCCAGGCAAGAATAGTCTTCTCGCGAACGTCTTGAGCACTTCTTTCCTTTCATTAGGTAATGCGGCTCTCCTAGCTATCTCAGCCTTGCGGAGGCTTTTCTCCAATCATTTTCCGTCCTCGTACCTTCGGAGGTATACAATCTTGAGTTGTTCAAGTTCAGCCGCGAGCTCATCTGCGCTTCGGGATATATGGGATGTCCCACGTGGAGTGTGCTCGTCTGAAGACATGTTTGCCTGAAGAGCTCAGGGCAGTAGTTAGTTCTGAAAAAGTATTAAGTAGGATTCTAGTTACCGAATGTGGTGATTTGCTGGAGAGATCCCCTCCTTTAGCGCCAAATGTTGATGTCGAAAATTAGCTCCCGGTTAAATCAGCATGAAAAAGGGAGTTGATGCATGACAACCTCCGTTATGATGGTATATTCTGTTTAGAGAGGTGAGATTGCTCTGTTCAGCTCTGCTTCTCTGCTCTGCTACGCTCCTTTGCTCTGCTTCTCTGCTCCTTGCTCCAGCTCTTGATTCCTTGCTCCTGTTTGTCTGTTCCCGAGGGGGGAAAAACCTGCAAAGGGTTCGAAAACTGCTCAAATGCTCAAGACAGTCAGGGTGCTCTTTGCAGTAAAAGAATGAATATTGATTGATCCTTTTGGGGGGTGAGTTATGAGAACTCTGTTTTGGAGGTGATCTTTCTGGTATGAAGAGATCTTATGTTTAGGAGAGATGATGTGTTTGTTCTCTAGAGATCGTGTCCTTTGAAGGACGATGTGGGGGGCCTTTTATAGGCGAAGGTAGGCCGACTGTCCTTAGTGGCGGTGGTGAGGCGGTGGCCGCCAAATCGTAATCGAAGTTACCTCTATTGCTTATTTAGGGTTTCTCTTCGAGTCTATCCCGGATCTTTGATAAGTGAAAGTTTCCTCCTTTAGATCTTGCCAGAGTGATAGACTCTAAAGGAGAAGTTTCCTCCTTTAGATACGTGGAGTCCAACTGGGCTTAAACAATTCAAGATGTATAACCGATTGAGATCTTTCTGGAAAGTTCGGAATTAATTAAGTCATTAGGTTGCGCAGCGCTGATATCTCCCCAGTTATAGGCGTAAGATATGGGCCGAACTCGGGGAGACCCCCCTTATTCTTTTAGAGATCACAGGGCTGATCTATCCGTGCCAAGGGCATTTTGTGTAGAGTTATTTCCTCTGGCCGACCCCCCGGTTATGGGAATGTGTGGTGGACCATTAGGGGTTTTAGCTGTCCTGCTGCCTTAAGCCGAGCTGTTCCGGGAGACTTCTGGTCTGATCTTTGACTCTTCTGTCGTTGGTCAACATCTGGACATTTTATGCATCATCCGTAGCGAGGACCAGGGGTCCAAGGAGAAGTCCTAGCTAAACTAATCGCGCTCAAGCCGACGAAACCAGCTCTGGTAGCCCAAGCTACGACTAGAGGTTTAAGGAGAAGTCCTAGCGAAACTAGTTATGCTCAAGCCAACGAATCCAGCTCTGGTAGCCCAAGCCACGACCAGAGGTCCAAGGAGAAGTCCTAGCTAAACTAGTCGTTCTCAAGCCGACGAATCCAACCATGGCAGAAACAACCGGGGGCCTAAGGAGGAGTCTCTACAACCGACATTATACACAGATAACACCAATCACCGACATTATACACAGATAACACTAATCACCGACATAAGCTTAGCTTCCGCATTCCAGCTCTGTCTCGGAGTCCAGCTCTGCCTTACAGCCCTGCTTCGCATACCAGCTCTGTCTCAGTAATTACCATTGCCTTGTAAGCGGGTTGGCGGGTCGTAAACCGGGTTCGATACCAATCCATATTCGAGTCACTTCTAACAATTCTCCACCTTGACTTGAATATGCTCCTTTTGACTTAGATCTGGCACCATCAATAGCTCAGCGCCTCTGAGCCATCGTCGCTCCAGCCTTGCTAGGGCTAACATCTGGAAAACCCAATCAAGTCTAAGCAATGCTTAAACTTGAAAGTTGTAACTGCCTTGGTCAGCAAATCCTCTGGATTCTCTGCCGTAGAAACCTTCTTCATCGTGATTTTCCCTTGTTCAATCACGTCCTTGATAAAGTGGTACCTGACGTCAATGTGTTTAGTTCTCTCGTGATACATTTGATTCTTGGTTAAGTGAATAGCACTATGGTTGTCGCAGTAGACCTCTGTCACTTCCTGCTTCGGGCCCAAATCTCGAACTAAGGCACTCAGCCATATTGCTTCCTTCACCGCCATGCTGCTGCCATGTACTCTGCTTCCGTTGTAGACAGCACTACCACCGACTGCAGCACTGATCTCCAACTAATGGCACTCCCACAGAGTGTGAACGTATAGCCCGTCAGAGACCTCTTTCTATCAAGATCCCCCGAAAAATCCGAATCTACAAATCCAACTACCGAACCAGAAGTGTCAGCCCTTCTGTCGAAAACCAAACCAAGCTCCGCGGTTCCTCCCAGATACCGCAGTATCCATTTCACAGCCTGCCAATGACCTTTCCCAGGTCTGCCCATGTATATGCTTACTACACTAACAGCATGTGAAATATCAGGTCTTGTGCACACCATAGCATACATAATGCTACCTACTGCATTTGCATAAGGCACCCGAGACATGTACTCCGTCTCGTCATCAGTTGTTGTGACAGTTCACCCGAAAGCTTGAAGTGTCCTGCCAATGGAGTACTGACAGGTTTTGCCTCAATCATACGAAAATGTTCCAACACCTTCTCGGTGTACGTTTTCTGAGCCAAGAACAGTTTCCCAGCAGATCTGTCTCTCCGTATCTCCATACCCAATATCTTCCTTGAGGCACCCAAGTCTTTCATCTCAAACTCACCCTTTAACATGTGGATTTCCGACATATCCTTGCAAGCTATCAGCATGTCATCCACATACAGGAGTAGATACACATAAGAACCATCCGATAGTTTCCTGTGGTACACACAACTATCATACCTGCTTCTGTCATAGCCGTTTTTAACCATAAACGTGTCAAAACGCTTATACCACTGCCTAGGAGACTGTTTCAGTCCATACAAAGACTTCTTCAGCAAACAGACCTGGTCTTCTTTCCCGAGAATCTCAAACCCCACTGGCTGACGTATATAGATTTGTTCCTCCAGCTCTCCATGTAAGAACGCAGTCTTAACATCAAGCTGCTCCAATTCCATATCATACAAAGGAACCATAGCAAGTATCACTCTAATAGAGCTATGTTTAACAACAGGAGAAAATACCTCATTGAAGTCTATCCCTTCTCGCTGTGTAAACCCCTTAGCTACTAACCGTGCTTTGTAACGTGCATCTTCCACTCCTGGGATTCCTTCCTTCTCTTGAAAATCCATTTGCTACCAATAATCTTCTGACCCTTAAGCAGCTCGGCTAATTCCCAGACCTGGTTCTTTCGAAGAGAGTCAATCTCTTCATTCACGGCAAGAGACCACTGCCGTGAATCATCGCTCCTCATAGCTTCTTCATAGGTGCATGGTTGACCTCCATCAATGCTTTCTCCCACACTAAGTGCGAATGCAACCATATTGATAGATCAGCCATGTCATCTCTAAAGGAACAAGGGGGGTCTCCACAGGTTCGACCCATATCTTATGCCCAGAACTAGGAAGATATCAGCGCTGCGCAACCTAATGACTTAATCCCGGACTTTCCAGAAAGATCTCAGTCGG